>WJSG01012769.1:0-23014 GCA_016618145.1 Sanghuangporus lonicericola | reverse complement strand
GCCGCACGACAAGTTGAACTTCCCACGTGCACGGTTCAACTTCGGTTTGGGATTTCGGTTTCGCGCCGGCGTCTCGACTTCCGCTTTCAGTTTCGGTGTCGACTTTCAGGTTCGCTCTTTGTCTTCGTCCCTCGCAGGGCCGTTCTTGCCTCCGTCTCAATACACTTGCTGTTCACCTGTTTATCTGTACTTTGAACTATAGAATAGGCCTGCATTATCGTCCTTCAAAGTCAGGTTGCGTCAACAACTGTTACCCAACCACAGGCATCCGCTTCGCCCTCGGACCCAAGTTGAGATGATTGTCTGCGAGTTACAAAGATTTGTGAGTTACTCCTTTGATTTCTGGTAAGTCATCTCATCGCCATGCTCACACCAGGGCCGGGTCAGGGTCATCATCGTACGGCCGCGGCTGCTCTACGGTGCGCCCAGTGTGCCCCACCTTGCCTGCTCACCTCAGAAGTCTCCTGCACTCTGCAGCTACCAGTCATTCGCTAGTCGGCATAAACTGCTATTATCTGACTCCTCTCCTCTCTGTGACCGTCGCTGAGCCAGTGGACCGACTCTTACGCCCACCGTCTCGTTCCTATTGCCTGTGAGGAAATTTTCAGCACCGACAACGCAAACACTCACTTACCTCTCAGTATTCAGCTGCACCACTTCCATGCAATCTTCTATAATTCAATTCTGTAGGAGGTGTTCGTGTCCCTTGTATATGGAGGTACGTGTCCGACACTCTTGGCTCTCCTGATGTATGCTGATTAGTTGCTGCCCAGATGCCTGGCAACGAGTGCGCGTGTCGACATGCTTTGAACGAGCATGGACCTGTCCTCTTGGACCCTCGTTTCTGTTCGAATGGATCTGAGTATCGAGCTGTGAGTACTCGTCGTCAGCGGCTAGTGAAGTTCAGGCTCGTCTAACATGGTAATACTACAGGATCCCTCTGTCCTGGAACCAGACCCACGAACTGCATGCATCTGCGGCATTCCTTACTATCTGCATGCACTATCACGCCCGCCGAACCCTCCTCCTCCTCCACCAACTCAGCCCTCTATGTCGACGCAGTCATCATCCTCGATGCAGCCGTCATCCTCGATGCTACCCCCATCGTCGGCCTCAGCGTCCATGCCACCGCGGTTCAGCATGATGCCAGCAACTGCGTCTGCCCCCCCATCAATCGCTCGCAGTCTGGAGCCACCATTGTCTCAGCGCATGGGCTCAACCTCAGCTCCACCGTTCCCTCTTCCGACCACATCAGTAATAACAGATTTGTCTGAAAGCGTCTGAAACGTCTGGACCAGACATTTCAGACGTTTCAGACGAGCTTCAGAGGTTCAGAAGAATCCAATTCAGACAGCATTCAGATATTTTATTTTGTGGTGTGTCAGATGTTTCAGACGTTTCAGACGGCGGTGGGGCTAATGCGCGCCAGTCTCGAGGACATTACATCTGTGCTTCTCTAGATAGATCTAATACTATTCGTCGTCATAAAACAATGCCGCCGGCGGAGAGCTGCTACGCTCTCGGACATACAGGCTGTTAGTCGCAGAACCTTGCTGGGTTGTGGTCGGTGGAGCCAGCGGCGCACCTGCGGTCACCAACGCGCGAGCACGCGAAAGCAAGCGGTCAAACCGGTGAGAGCGGTCGACCAACTCCTGCACCGCGGTTTCGCGCCACTTCCCAGTGACCTTCCCAGCATGATGCTGCGAGAATGGTGTCATAGGGATACCCTTCGGCTGGTCGTCCTTGTACCAGAGGAACGCTCGCTCCACCTAGATCACAGGTGATATCAGTACGGTGCCAGCAGACATGACAGCGGTACGCACTGCGCAGGCGGCTAATGCCAACGCTCCAACAGGAAGCTCCAGCTCTCCGTCTTTCGAGGCGAACACGGAGCCCAGTGTTGCGCCCAGGTGATGCGCCATGACCTTGAGTACAAAGCGAGACTGCAACTGGTCTTTCGCATCGCTGGGCTGTGGGGGCATGAGTCCAACAAAAGACGCGACGACCAGGCGGAGGATGTACGCACATTGATGATGTTTGGCCGGCCGAATATCGCCTCACCTCCGAGGGAGATGGCATCCTCGAGCCATTGATGGATGCCCGCCGGGCTACGCTGACGCATAGACAGAGCTTCGTCGGCTTCGCGGGCGGCCATCTCACTTTGTACGTGAGCTTTCGCGGTGAGCTGGAATCCTCGACGCCATTCGTAGACTTGCTGGCGGATCTAGTTTTGAAGCGATCAGTACTTGAAGGTTGATAGGAAGAAGAGGCAAGATGTCGTACCCATCGAAATATGATATCCTTCTTCGTCAGCTGGTGGCGTCGCTCCGGGAAGACGTCGTCGAGGACGACCTGAACTAGCTCGATGAATTTGTATTCCTCGGTGTCGTTCGACCACGAACTATCCTGAACCCCGAGATAGTGACACAGCGATGGGACGACTCTCTGTTTGACACGGGGTTTGGTCCACTTAGGGAGTAGTTCGGCCTTGATGAACTTGTGTTCATCGGCACCGCCGGGGTCGCTGTCATCCTCGGTGTCCTGGGTGGACTTGCGTGACTTTTTCGCCTTCTTGTTCGCCTTCTTCTGCTTGTCACGCGCATCGTCAAGCTGTATCTCTCGAATATCAAGGGTCTGAATGAGACAATCTAGCGTGTGAGCTGCGAGAATGACGATCCCTGAGAGGCACCAACGTACATCGGATGCTGAAGCGTAACGAGCTGCCCCTTGACGCGCCTTCGAGAGCACGAGACCTCGGTTCGCGTCGATGTCATCTGCCTTGAGGCCGCCGTCGGGCGCGAAGAGCCGGTCCTGGTCTTCCCACTGCTTTGGTTTGCCCTTTGGCGTGCGGGCTGGGGCTGGTCCAGTCACTGAGTTCAGCCTTCAAGCGTAGGTGTGCGAGGATAGGACTCACCTGGGGATACGGTTGACGAGACATGTAGCTTGGATTTGCACAGCGTGAGCCGGGGCGCCGGGGAAGAATGTGGGGCGATAGATTGGTCCCGAGATCGTACCGGAGTGGCCGTCTTGTGCATGATGTGACGACGCCAGTCATCGGTGAATGCATCTCCGAGCGGACGAGAGGCGCTGAGATGCGTTCAATATAGTGAGTACTGCGACAGTTACTGACGTACTTTGGTCGGGTCACCGGCGATTGGGCAGCCTGAGTCGATGCTCCTCCTCGGGGCTCTGAAGGTGCGTTGTTGCGAAAGAGCTGAAGCTCTGCCTTCGTCCCCTTTTGGAGCCGGCGACGTTTCTCCGCGCCCGTGAGTCGTTTCTGAGTCATGAGGTCAGATAAGTATGCCTGAAGTAGTGGTGCAACCACATCATGAGCCGTGTACCTTGGTGCCGGCATCTGAAACATCTTCGTCCTCCTCCCCTGTGGGTGTGTACTCCTCATCGCTGCGTCCGCCATCGTTGTCAGGCTGTCAAATGTCTAGGTAAGCCCTAGTAGTGGAGAGACGAAGCGAGGCAGGACGGGCGTACCTCGGAGGTAACAGGGCTTCCACATGGAGCGGCGGCGGCGCTGCGAGGCGTTGTATTCCGTATCTTGAGGAGCCGTATAACGCGATGATGAAGGAGATCATGATGAGTGGATATCGAGGGAATGAGGGGAGTGGACGTGAGCAAACATACAGGAGTTTCGACGTCCGAGTCGCCAGCATGGAGAGGTGATGGGAAGGGATGTTCGGCGCTACCCACGCCGGCCTGCGGAACCATGAGACGTGAATTACGTACCAGCGTTATGAGCTTCGAATCCTCATACCTGATCTTCTTGTGCGCCGTCGCCGTGAGCCTGAGCATCGTCTATCATCTCAACATCGGAGTCGCCATCGCCAGGGTACTTGTCTACCATTTTGGGGACATCGTGAGTTGTCGGCTAAGTGATAAGCGGGCAACGTGCATACTGAACATCAGCGACTTACTGAATGATGCTGCTTCTTCAGCCTGCCCGCGAGCCGTCTTATCCATCGCCTTCGCAATCTGGGCGACATTCTGCTTGCGTACAGCCTCTCGTGACGCTTTCTCCGCCTCCTTTGCCGCCTGCTGAGCTGCTGCTCGATCTCGCTTGGCCTTCGCTTCCGCCTGGATGTCTTCGCGTCGTCGAGGAGCCACACCGGCCTCAATGGCAGGCCGGCGACCACGCGCGCTCGCTCTAGCCGTACGGCGGGTTGGTGCCTGTGTGTTCGCCTGAATGATATCATTAGGTGAGCAATTGCTGAGTCTGTCGCCCTTCTTCACTTGCCTGTTGAACACACTCGCTAGGTATTGACTCTTCTTGGGCAGTGTCGCCTGCCACGCTGGCGGCCTTACCTCTAGTCCCAGAATTACGAGGCTTTTTGTGAGGTACTCCAGCCTTAGGGACCGGTGATGGCGACGACCTCTCGACAGAAGCGGAAGTTGAACGCTCCTGCCGTGAGTGTCGCCGTGTGGTTCTCCCAGACATCGAGAAATCGAGGGAGATGGGAGGAGGAGTCACGAAGATTTTTGGCGCCCGAGGGCGGGACTTGTGCGAAATCCAAGCTCCTGCCACGAGCTCCTGCTGCTGACGCTGTCTCTCCGTGCACCACTCCACCTCAGATACTCTCTGCTTACTCTCTCTTCCTACTCCACCATGGGTCGCTATTGTAGACTGTGCAAATACACGTTCGGCACCCTCCGCATCTATCAAGCGCACCGGCGAGAGGCTCACGAATATCCGAGGCCGTTGTTGGCTGTATGGCGCAAGCGAGAACACAAAAAACTTGACGGTGTGTTCGAAATTGATAATTGATTGACTCCACACCTCATGGGTGACTGTTCAGCGCGAAAATGCGACGCGAATGGCAACTTCATTCCGCAATGGGCCGCCCCTCCGCCGCTGCCAGATGACATCAACTGGGCGCCGTTCCCAGACCGACCTGCGTTCGAATTTGCCGAGCTTGTGTACGAGCAGTCCCACCTATCGAAAGGCAAGATCAGCAAACTCCTGCAGATTCTCGCGGCCAAGCACGTCGTCGACGGGATGCCGGAGTACGACCCAATTTACAAGGATCACAAGGCTCTCCTCGAAGCCATCGACGCAATCGAATACGGAGAGGCAAACTGGAAGACCTTCGCCGTCCGGTTCCGCGGACCCGTGACCCCCAACTCGCCTGCCTGGAAGCACGAAACCTTCGTCATCCACGCCCGAGACACCCTCCGTGTTNTCGTCATCCACGCCCGAGACACCCTCCGTGTTGCCGAGCTTATTGCTGCATGCCCCGATTTCGACGGCAAATTCGACTACGTCCCCCACGAGGAGTATCTCGCCGAGGATTGTCGGCGGGTCTCAAACCTGATGTCCGGACAGTGGGCGTGGAAACAAGCCGTACGTCTGCTCGCCCATCCCATTTGTCAAGTGCTCACCCTCGTGCCCCTTTGCGTAGGATAAAATCGCCGAGGACCCTGCGACGCGAGGTTCCATGCTCCTCCCAATCATCCTCGGGGCGGACAAGACCACGGTTTCTGTCGCTACAGGCAACCAGAAGTTCCACCCGTTGTACATGTCCATCGGGAACTTGCACAATAATGTCCGCCGGGCACACCGTGACAGTGTCGTCCCGGTCGCATTCCTCGCCATACCCAAGAGTACGTGTTCTTGCTATTTTCAGCTCTCTCTCCTCTCATATTGTTCCGCTTCTAGCAGCTCGTCAATGGGAGAACGACGAAGAGTTCCGAATCTTCAAGAAGCAATTGTATCACACATCTATTGCGAAGATTCTTGAGCCCCTCCGTCCGGGCATGACCACACCCCATGTACTTCGCTGCCCGGACGGACACTTTAGGCGCGCCATCTTCGAGATCGGACCCTTCATTGCCGACTACCCTGAGCAGGTATATCTTTCGGGGGTCGTCTCGGGATGGTGTCCAAAGTGCGTGTACTCCGCATCCTCAGCCGCACGCACATCAATGTTACTGATCATACTATTACAGGTGCTTCTCTATACCGGACCGGGTGTTCGTCGCAGGCGATGCACGCACTCGAGCTACAACGGAGCAGAAGAAGGCAACGTATACATTCGAAGAGCAGTGGGATGTATTCGGCATCAATCCTGACGTCGAAGTACGCCCAGCATGCTGAACTATATTCGACGTGGCCAATTGACACATTCACAGCCGTTTACCAATTACTTCCCTCGGGCCGACATCCATGAATTGCTGACCCCTGATCTCCTCCATCAACTAATCAAGGGGACATTCAAGGACCACCTCGTCACATGGGTACTTGAGTACATCAAGAGCACCGCAGATAGCGATCGAGAAGCCAATAAGATCATTGATGACATCGACAGGCGGTGAGTTCGTCTGCGGAACTCTTCGTCGCCAAACAGGCTTCTGAATCTAGTCTATTCGCGTCGCAGAATAAACGCTACGCCTCCGTTCCCCGGGCTGCGACGCTTCCCTCAGGGCAGGAACTTCAAGCAATGGACCGGCGATGATTCAAAGGCCTTGATGAAGGTCAATGTTGTCTAGGCAATGGCACGGGTCACCCCCGGGTATTTTAGCGCCGACCCGTGCCCGTACCCGCCAGCACCCGTACCCACGCACCCACGGGACTCACGGGTACGGGTATTTTATGTAGGGGTTCAGGTCAATCACGGGTACGTACCCTTCAACGGGTTACCCCGCGGGTCACAGAGCGATTCATAGAACTTATATCATAGTATATGATATGGCTAAGTAGTGAGTACTGTCTGCCCGAGTCTACTCCTAGTACTCCGAGTCCGCCTCGGCCTGAGGCTCTTCGTCCGATCCACCTATCGCAACAAGCTCAGGAAGATCATCACAACTATCCTCCATCATCTGTTGCACTACGGCTGGCTCGAGCATTACACTAAGACGCTGCCATGCGCCCGAGGGATCGACGGACGGCCGGTAGACATGTCTGCTGTCATGCGCCAGAACCGTGTCCGAATCGGACGACTCTGCCAGCCCGGAGAGGGCACCCTGTGTGTGCGGTGGGAGTCTCTCGTAGCCGAGCGATAGCCAGCACTGCAAGCAGCGCACAAGCAAGTGTTAGTAAGGACTGATGACAGAGTGCCCGAGGAAACACGCACAGAGTGGTGTAGCCGCGCCCATCGTGAGATCCCAACTATGTCCTCTGAGGTAATGTCTTTGAGGTGTGTGTTCGCAACTTGCTTGAGCACGTCGAAAGGTGGTGAAGAGGGGTGCGCAGCGGGAGCGATCTCCCTACGGCCACAGGCCATACAGATCCTCGCGAGAGTGAGGAGTGCATCATGCTCTTGCTGGGAGAGGCTTACAGCAGTTGCGAGGGTCCCCGACTCGAGCGCATGAAGCCACGCCATGAGAGCGGCAATGCTCGGTGCTCGAAGAAACACCGTGACACTGTATGAAGCCTGCCGAGCAGCCAAAAGATATGAGGCTTCTGTTTTCTTGCGGTGGGGGACTATGCAAGCCAATAAAGAGGGTATACTCACCTGCAAAGGTGTCCAGACTGCGTCTATCTCCTCGTCCAGCATGATGCGCCCGACTTGAGTGTGCAGCACGGTACCGTCGGCCCCTCCCGACCATGTGTCCTTGCCGAGTTCGAAGCGCACCGGATAGTCATCGGGGATAGACAAGACAGTGTGTTTTTTGAGGTCGAGAGTGTTGCGAACGTCGATGTACCTCATGACTCCGAGCGGGTGAGCACTAAGCGTTGAAGGTGCACGACGAGCTCAGGGCCAGTTTTTATGGGTGGCCCTCGTGCGGTGGCGTCGCTCAATACAGATGTAGGCAAGCAAGATAACGATTTATTGGGACCTTACAAAGCTGGCAAAGCTCAAGCGTCGACTGTATGGACATAAACGAGAGATCGGCATTCACAAGTACACGAGAGGATGCTATGGCTAGATACATGATTGATCACACATTCACGCCACCGTGCGGCTGCAAGTCTATCTTATCCCACCCCTCTTCCATCTCGTAGTCCGAGTCGTCGTTGTCTATCACAGGGAGGGAGCCGACGGCAACGATGTCCGCGGTGGTGATCAGGTCCTTCCGGGACCAGTCACCGAGGCAGAGGAGGGCACGCGTGCTCTGCGCACTGAGACGGCTGCGCACATGCGTGAGTGCACGACGACCCCGGCTGAAGGTTCGTTCGACATCAACAGATGTGGCTGCATGAGAGAATTGTAAGCAATCGAGCTGGGGGGTGGCACATGTAACGTACCAGGGATTGATAGATAGTCGAGCGCCATACGGTACAGGCATGGGAACAGATCGCGATGCTCGTGCCACCAGCGGAGCGGGTTGTCAGTCTCTTCAGTGACCGTGGCGAAGTACCGCGCAATTTCGTCCTTCCCAGGACGCGCGAACTTCGCAGAAGGGGTAGGGATATGATCAAAGATGTTGCCGCTCTTCCGCGCATGTGTCATTGGGGGTAGAGGGTGCGTAAGTAGAAAGAACGTACCTCGAGCCCCTCGCCGTGCTTGGATCCCTTGCCCCCGTCCTTAGCCTTCCTCTTCTTCGACTTGTTCGATGCCTCGTCGTCCGCGGCTTCCTCAGGAGGAGTATCGCCGACGGGCTTCTTGTACGAACGGTCGAACTCCTCCTGGAGCATATCCCGGGCGTTCTTGATCCAGTGCGATGGCCAGCCGGCTTCCTTGAAGTAGGCGTCCTTATAGGACGGGTGAAGCACTGTTGTAGGAGACGTCAGCGAGGACCAGGCTGGGCCACAGAAATACGTACTGAGGGCAATTCGGTATGTCGCCGAAAGGTCCGACAACTTGTAGTAGTGGTTGAGGATCGTCTTGCCGACGGTGAGGGCGGATCGGATGGCTGACTCGTATTTCTCATCGCGAATCTGCTCGGTGAAGGTATTGTCGATATGGTCCATTGCGTGGATAACCTTCGCGAGGTTCGGGGTCTTGCGCGAGAAGTACAACGTCGCGTCCTTGAAGATCTGGTGGTGGAGCCGGGCGACATCGAGACGGTGTAGACAAAGAGGATGACCAGAGGGTGTTGACAGCGACGAAGGGAGTGGCAGGAGAGAGGGATGGGAGAGACGAGGGTGTTTGGCAATGCGTGCTGGTTTGTGGGCGTCGTGTGCAAATAAACAAGTTTGGCCACCTTGTGAGAAAGATACCGCGTTCAACAAACATCAGTCGACTCACCTTCAAGACCTCGCATAACTGTTCCAAGATTGTCCACTCCTTACTCGTCATCTCATACGCTCTCAGGCCTCCGTCTCGCAATGCGCAAATACGCTCGATCGCCTTCCGGTACTGGACACTGACTATCGCCATGTCAAAGGTTGAATTCCATCGCGTACGCACGTCGCGCGGCACTAGTCGCTCGGGCAGGCCCAATTCCTTGCAGATGTCGCACCAGGCAGGCAGTAACTTCGTGGTAGAATGCACAATTTTGAAGGAGATCTTGCGGATCTGGGCGGCCGCAAACAATGTGAGTATTTGTCCAAGAGGGGGCGATAACAAACTGAACACTCACCTTGACCAGAACCATCTTGATCGGCTGGATCGAACGCTCATACTCCTCCTGCTCTTCATCAGTCATCGTCTCAACTTCATCTACCCACGACTCGTCATCACGATCATCCTCAAGCGGCTCATCCCCTTCCGCCTCTCGCAACTCGCCTCGGGTCGTGGCCTCCTCGCTCTCGAGCTCCTGAGACAGCTCAGCAAGCTGCCGCACATCCTCGTCCACCAAGGCCTCGGGATCTTTCACCTCCTTGACATCAAACTGCTTCAAGATCGCTTTCGCCACGATGTTCAGTATATGCAGGAAGCAGCGCGTTCGGCTGAACGTCCCTTGGAACTCGGGCAGAGCCTCGGCGAGCGCATCTGTCAACGTGTCGTTGTTCGACGCGTTGTCACCTGTGACGCTGAGTATCTAATGACAGCTCTCGTCAGCATCTCGTTTATTTGTCATTCGCCCCGTGGACTAACCTGATGTTCGATACCAAACTCCTTCAGGATTTGCGCGAACGCGACCGCCATGTTGATGCCGGTATGGGACTACAGAAGATAGGATCAGGACATCGGAGCGGAGAGCCCACCAAGGTAAGTACTAACCTTCGCGACCTCAACGATGTCGAGGAGAAAACACAACGGCTCGCCGTTGTGCTCGAGATGAGCCGTCACCGCCACAAAGGCGTGATGGTTCGGGGAGGTCCACGCATCCGTAGCGAAGCTTACTTTGCCTTCGTATTCGCGCAGAATCTTGGCCATCTTCGTACGTGCACGTCCGAACGCGGCTTTGGCGTCTCGCGAGACCGTGGACGGCGACGGGATGTAGTAGCCCGGGCGGCCTGTCTTCATCAAGCACTGGAACCCTCGGTCACGGACAGACGAGAATGGCCGAAGGTCTTCAGCAAACCACCGAGCAATCTCCGCACTGTGGGCAAGCAATGTAAGTTCGCTTAGCTCACTTGCACATGACAAATACTGACCGTGTTTCGGCTTTGGTGTGCGGGCGATGTGAATAGGTCACCTGTCCCTTCTTGCGCGCGAAATGCGCGGTAATCGTCCCGTCGTGCCTGATGCTGCGGATGATTGTCCGACGAACTTCGTCCGCATCTTCAGCGTCGTCGGCGGTCTCGATGGCGGCCTCGCCCCAGCACTTTTTCGCGTGCTTCCGCAGGTTGCTGGTCGACTTTGCATCGGCAGTGTCGAGGTAGCGGCGCACCTCGCGCTTCTTGCCCTTGCAGGCCTTTGCTGCGCACTTGAAGTCGTGGTACCGGCGGCCATTCTCGTCATGCCCGATAATCACATCAGGCGAGAAGAAGGCGTAGATAGGCGCGGTCCACGTTCTTTGCAAGCGGTCTATGATATTAACCATGTAAGCTAACTATTGTTTGCGGCACTGACAATTCCTGCACTCACCTAACTCTGCCTCAGCGTCCTCGGGCTCCTCGACATCTATGCCCTCGCGTGCGCGCTCGGCATCTTCCTCCTCCTCGGTCTGCACCGTGGTCTTCCGCTTTTTCTTCTTTGGTGCCTCGGCCTCCTGTTCAGTATCCGAGTCGGAGTTGGAGTCGCTCCCGGAGTCCGACGAACCGATCACGATGGGATCGTCCGCGTTGTCCTTCTTCGCACCTTTGACACGCTTTGATGCGCGCGTTTTGGCGGCCGCACGCCGTCTGGCTCCGGTGTTCGCAGGCATGTGGGTGGGTGGGAAAGTGCTGGGAGGGATGATGGGAAGTCTGAGAGCGACCTCGAAGGAAAATTGTGGTAGCCTAGTCATGTGATCGTTTATTTGTCCTTATTTCTGATAACGCTCAAGGCACTGGGCACCAGAGCCAGCGCTAGATGGCATGGCGTTCAGTAGACCCGCGGCCTCGGGTACGGGTCTAGCGCGGGCTGCAACATGGCCACCCGGACCCTGACCCGGCGGGTAAGGGTACACATACCCGCACGGGTTACCCAGACCCCTGCTACTGCCTAATGTTGTCTGCAGCTACCATGCTGTATCCCACTGACCCTCCTCTGGCAACTGTCCAGGTCTTCCTCCCGGCCATCGTTGGGTATGTTCCCGACCAGATGGTTCAATGTATTGCTGCCCTCCTGGACTTCTGCTACATCGCTCGACGCTCTACCCACGACACTCATTCCCTGGCAGCCATGGAGCACCTGCTCGCTCGTTTCCAGCACCTTCGTATCATCTTCGAAGAAGCTGGAGTTCGTATCGACAATCAAGAAGGTTTCGCACTGCCGCGTCAACACGCGCTCTTCCATTATGTCCGCAACATTCAGCTCTTTGGCTCCCCGAACGGCCTCTGCTCGTCAATCACGGAATCGAAGCACATCTCCGCCGTCAAGGCTCCCTGGCGCGCATCTAGTCGCCACAATGCTCTAGGGCAGATCATCCGCACGATCACGCGATCCCAGAAGATTGCTGCAGCACGCGCAGAGTTTGGGCGCCGCCGCATGCTCTTCGGTGATGTTTTGAAGTACGCCCGCATGGTGATGCGTCACCTCAATGGAGGCCGCGACTCAGACTCAGACTCGGACTCCAGCTCGACGAGCTCTGACAGCATCTCTGAAGACCAAGAGGACGAGCGGTTCCGCAACCTGGCGGAGGCCGCAGAGGTCGATGACGACAGGGTTGAGGGGCAGGTACGCCTCAGTGACACACCAGGTATGTTCGCCTGTTGATATGCAGGATAATCTCATACTGACGTACTGGTTCTAGCCTACAGGAAGACTATTGCAAAACTCGCTCACGCGCTGGACCAGCCCAATTTGGTAGAACACTTGCGGCGGTTCTTGCAGTCCCAGCGCGACCCGGAAGGCCCGAACCCCGACCTGATCCCGTTGGATGCGTGCCCCTACGTCTGGAGCGGTGAGCGCATGGATGTCTATCACTGCGCCACCGCGACGTTCTATGCTCCTAGTGAGCTCGCAGGTCCAGGAGGGATGCGTCGTGAAATGATCCGCGCAACGCCGCGCTGGTTCGGACTGTATCCACGGTTCGACACCGTGCTCGTGAGCCTTGATCGCGACGCGCTTGGCATGGATGGCATGACGGTCGCACGCGTGCGCGCTTTCTTTGCCTACCCAGACGAAGACATCGTGCACGAATGTGCCCTTGTTGAATGGTTTATCCTGGACGAGCCTGAACGAGACGAGGTTACAGGCATGTGGGTTGTTCGTCCAGACGTCCACGAAGATGGTACTCGTGTCACTGATATAATATCTATCGAGTCTATCGTGCGGGCTTGCCATCTCGCCCCGGTTTACGGTACTACCCCTCTCCCCCATGACTTCCGCTATGCCGACTCGCTGGACGCATTCCGTAGATACTATGTAAACTGGTACATCGACTACCATGCTCACGAAACTATATGCTAGTCTAATCAATATCATGTCTGGTGGTCTGCACGGTCTGACCGTCTGAAATGTCTGACAGGGTGGCTATGCAGACATTCAGACGTACAGAGAAATCTGCGATTACTGATGCACCATCAACCGGAACACGATATTACAAACCTGGGCTCCGCCCACGGCCAGCCAACGTGGAGGGATCTCAAGCTTTCCCTTCCCCTCTGGCATGGCTTCCGTCGCGGGAAGCTCGGCATCTGCGACTCACCGTATGCAAGGTATAAGTTATCGTGAGTCCTCGGGGTCCGCCAGTGCTGCACCCCGGATAAGGAGGAATCAGTCAATCACACTTATCTTTGTCATAAGTCCTGAGAATGTATGTTAGGTTACGCAATGTCATTGCTCGACGAGACGAGACGAGATGAGCTGATGATGTATGTTCTCAGTGGGACTCTGGAGAGGCGCACGAGTATTTCAACAAGCATTTCCCCCGTGCTCCGAAAAATTCGAACGATGCGGCGGACTTTATTGAGAGGTTCAGAGCCTGGGGTCTGGTGTTCGAACTTACTATCATAGCCAAGGGAGAGGACAGGTTGGCTCCGTTCGTGGAGCAACGGCTTGCCCAACATATGGAAGCTCACAATCTTTACCTTCGACCCTGCAACGGCATGCCAAACTTGCAGATCCCGTCTACGGAGCCTTTGGCTGAATGGCAGTTCTTGCATATCAAGAGCGCTGGAGGCCGGAGTAACGTATTGGGGCCTAAGTTGCACCAGCTCAACAACCCGAATACTCAAGAATGCACGGTCGCTGATATGCGTAAATATGCGAAGAAGATGCCTCAGCTTCCTCGCCCAAATGCCCAGTCACTCCTGGTCATCATTTGTTCGTGGTTATATCTACTCCGCTTTCTGGCACTAATGGCCTTTCTGACATTATTTTCACAGGTCCTCTCCGTCAAACCGTCATAGGTTTATTCTCTGAACCAGGGAGAGAACAGCCGGTACTGCATACATGCTTAGGACTCCGAGCATGGCCGCCCAGCTAGATTGTGACTGGGGCATCTGGTGAATGCCTCCCAGGCTGCAACCCGCAGAACAGTGCAAGGGTGAGTATTGACTACTCATTTTTTGGCTGCAGCTATATCTGATACATTGCCAATAGACCGTCAACTCCGAGAATTATGCTTCAACGTCCTACGCTCCACCGGCTGAAACAACGGGCCACTACGGCTACCAAGGCAGTCCTCCCCCACTTCCTTCTGCAGCAGATTCTCCCGCTCAGCCTTCTCCTATCGTCTCTCCTATATCCTCACCACCAGCCGCCAATCCCCTTGAGGGCTCAGCTGCTAACCCGCTTGAAAGCTCAGCCCCTTCCTGGCCTGCCGACCCGCCGCTCGAGGTCGAAATGCTTGAGAGCTCAGCTATTGCCCCACCTTCCAACCCACTCCAACCCTCAACTGCGAGCGCTCAGACGCAGGGGCACTTAGACACTGCCCCCTCCCTTGCTGCTACCATGCAGTATATGCAGTCGTCTATCACGGCTGTAAGCTCATGGAGGACTTATCTCAATGAGCTTCGTCCTGTTTCCGCCAATCAAATGCTTATCACGGCGGATAATGTAGAGCGTGGCGCTGCTGCAATCTGGCGGATGGCTGAAGCTCTTGCAGCTGGTTCTTGGGTGCTCGATGATGTTGAGGGCACCAGAGTGTATGATTTCGGAGCTGAGGCAGTACTCCAGGATGAACCAAATACCAGAATGTAAGAGTTACCCTTGGTCTTTCGTATCACTAACCATGCTCAACTAGTATCTCAGAGGCAACGGTATAGGACCCGGGCCTCTGCGCGGTATATTCAGGCGTGCGATGCGTACTATGGTCGAAAACAGCCGCTACTGGATCCAGACCAACCGTGACGAGTACTACACCCCCTTGATCTCTGGACTACCGCTCTCTCCGGAGAATCTCAAGTACTTCCGCACATGTGGGGCTATGATCCGCATGGCCCTGTTGTGGTCTCAGGATATTCTGCCTGTTTCGCCCCTCTTTCTTGCCCTTGTACTGGGGAGTTGGGCAGAGGCAACCAACAGCCTCTTTGTTCACTGCGTTACTCCGGGGCTTGCCGCACGTCTTGCAACCTGGCCTCCACCACAAGTACCACAAGGCTCAAATCCTGAACAGCTGGAGTATGATATTCACCCGGGTCAGGACCCTATGAACATGTTGATGGATATCATTCCGAATGTTCAGGTATGTTATATCACGCACCCCAGAATATTTGCACTATTTACTGATGCTGCCTGACATATTCTAGCCTTCCAACATCCGATATCTGCACGCGGACCAAATCGAGAGCGTCACCGAGCAGTTGAAAGCGGGGTTACTGTTCCAATCATACAGTCACGGCTCAAATAACCTTCCTGCTATCTTGGACGCCGTTCGTTCAGGACTCGATTGCATTGTCAGACAGAATCCTCGGACCAGCCTTGTACAGGTATGCGATGCTTGATCATACTGATAACTAGAGGTTTCTCCGCCTGACATGTGTTGTTATTCAGTCATTCAGGACTGAGTCTATCACCAAGATCATCACTGGATTGGCTGCGAACCGACATGTACCTGGCCCTGACCCGATCATTCCTCTACTCCAACCCCGGCTACTGACATTCACTACTGACACGACAGCCAATGAGGACCTCGACTACACAGACCTCATGAATAGATGGATGGCGGGGCTCACTCGGTATCTATCTGGACGGGGCCATCCTCAACATCCCGCTCTTGCTTCAGTGCAAGATGATGCCCGCACACTACATGAGGGGTTCCGTTCGACCCTCTTTCTCACAGCAGTGACAGAATCACCCTATCTTCCTGAGCCTGAGGACACGGAGAATAATGCCATAATTGTACAGTACTTTCGTGAACTGTAACATTCGAACCTTGCTCACATCTCATATAGCTCAGGTTCAGAACTCGCTTCGACGGACCCGATGCCAACCAGGGTGCCTCAGCAGCTGCAGTAAGCCCTACTACTACTTGTATGCATTTCATCGGCACTGACAGTGAGTGCATTACAGGGCCTATGGATGCGCACCTGTTTGAGGACCATGGATATACTACTGGACAGTGATGTGGCAGGACTGCTTCCGTCGGAGCCTCCAGAGGATCCGTCAGTCACAACGGACTTCGACGCCTATCTACATGCCGCGCTGTGGCGCTCAGATGATTACAACACCGCTTGAGAACTGTAGCAGCAGCATAGATACGATGCCTCTATGCAATGAGACAGTATGAAGCTATTTTTTGCTTCAGCCAAGGCGGCGAAGAGCTATCTATTGACGCTTCACAAGCTGAGCCAGTAATAAATACTATGTGAATGTTTGGGATGGAGACACAGGGAGGCAGACAAGCGAGAGGGCGGACGATCCTTGACGGTAAGTAGTGCCGAGCAGTGTGACAGTAGCGCCCAAAGTTGTCTGTGCGGGACCTTCGGGGTGTAGGATAAGTGAATCTGCTGAAGCCCGTGAAGACAATTTTTGGGGATAGCCTACAACTGTTAAGACAATGTTTCAACAAGAAAAGAGCGGGTTTGTGCATACGGGGTTTGTCAGTAATTGCGAGTTTGAAGAGCTGGCGACATTGAGACAGGCGCCAAGGTCACACTCTGTGACACAACGCGTCGAGGTGAAGCCAATGATGCCACAAAACGGGCAACCAAGTTCAAGAGCAGTCTTCGCGCTCATGAGAACATGCACGCCGGTATCCTGCGCTTCCATGAACTGCAGCAAATGCGTGAGTACGATTAAGGTCATTAGAACGAGATACGTACCCCAGAGCGAGTTGTCGTCGAGGAACGAGACTTTCCAGTTGGCTTGGCACGGCCCATCGCTAACTCTGTTTCCGTGTTGGTAGCCTTCATGTTGGAGAACTCATACGAACCCTCTTAGCTGAGGTCATCAAAACCTCCCGCAAGCATAACCTTGGAGACACGTATCTCATGCAATTTCAACTGACTGAAGAGCAGTTGCGCTGAAGAGAGATGTGAGTCGAGACTCGAGACCAACAATAAGTTCAGACGTTTAATACTGACCAAGCACCGACAGGAATCTTGATCGGTCTCGGTATGGGGAGCGGTGGGGAACGTGACTAAGAGAAAGATCAGTAGGAACCCTCGGAGACGTCGTTCGTGACAACATACAGAGGCGGCTGGTTGATGACTTAGCAGCAGTTGTCAATGAGCTGCTGGCCGAACTACTTCACAAGCTTGTACCTCTCGCTGCGCTCCGCATTGTATTGGTCGATGTAGTACTGCATGTACGTGACCAGCTCGGGGTCGGCACGATTCATGATAGCAATACACCGTGCGGTGATCTCACGGTCGACGGTGGTGAGCCGGCCGAAGATGATGTTGTAGAACATGAGGAGAGCGTCCTGGCGCACCCAGTTCCGAGGTGAGTCGAAGTGGCGTGAGGCGTGCCTTGAGGGCGTCGAAGACGGGCTGGATACCGTCGATGTATGTATCGCTGTGCTCGCGAGCGATAGCGTCGAGACGAGCCTGCAGCTGTTCGGCGCTAGCCTTCGCAGCGTCGTACTTGATCTCACCGGCATGGGAATTGCGACCGAGGTAGCGCATCCAGAGCTGGACTTGCTGAGCAGCGAAGCGTTACTGGTCAACATGGAACTTGAGGAACTCCTCGGTGTTGATGACCGCACCTCCACCTCCGCCAGCACCACCTGCAACGGCGCCAGGTGAGAGGGAGATGCCAGAGCGTTGGGCATATATTGACACTACACCATCGAGGAAGCTCTTGCTTCCGCCTCCGATCAGAGACGCTTGCCAGGCTCCATCGTAGCGGCCAGCAGTAGAACACCATCAGCACGAGCGGGACCAAGGCCCCAGCTCTTAGAGAGGTAAGACTTGATTGCGGAGACATTGAAACCACCACCGGGCATCTTGCCACCCAACGAGACGAGAGATGAGGCCAGACGTGTACTTGCGGAGGGAGCCAGAGAAGCCGATGTTGAGAGCAGAGCCAAGCTCTTCGAGAGGAAGCTCCTCGCCCTTCTCGGGAGTGGAAGAAAACTCGAGCTGGAGGTCACTGCCGAGATTCTCATCCTGCATCGTCGACTTGCCGCCGATGAGGTTCTTGATGGTCTTACAGAGAGAGGGATTTTGTCAACCTTCTTCTTCAGCTTCTGCGCGATGATCACAACGAGGACATCCGTGGCCTTCAGAGGGACGTCATCAATGCTGGCGGCGGCGGCGACAGGTGCAGCAGCTACAGGTGCAGACACGGCAGCAGCAGCAGCGGGAGCAGGGGCAGACGTCTCGGTAGCAGCCTGGGCCGCAAGGGCCTCCGCCTCATCCTCGATCTGATAGTACACCTCCTTCGTGTGCTTCGCGTGACAGAAGATCATGCAACGGTGGGTGAAGGAGTCGTCCTGGACCTCGTACTCCGCCTTCAACGTACGCGTGGCCATGCCAGTGAGCGTGGGCGAAGGACCAATCTCGATGAATCGCTCGAACTTGTAGTGCATGAACAGGATGTCCTGAGTCTCGATCCAGCGCACAGGCGAATCAAGTTGGTAGATGAGCAGCTCGACGAGAATGACGTAGGCGAGCTTCTGATGCTGCTCGGCGGAGCCCCAGTTCTCCTGGTCCCACTTGCGAAAGTCGAGACGAGGCGAGAGCATCTGGTCGTAGATGAGCTGGGCGTAGTCCTTGGTGACCTCTAACGGCCGACAAGCATGTCGGGGTTGAGATGCGCGGGGTTGATCTTCTTCGACAGGTCTAGATAGTAGTCAGCATTGTGCGCCTTCTGGCTCCGGAGTAGTACTCACATGCACGGAAGGGCATGACACCGGTCCAGAGGTAACGAGAGTGGAAAGGCACGTCAATACCGGGGAGCATCTGTTCTGCGCTGAAACCCCGAGAAGCAGGACGACGATACACGTCAATGGACGCACCTCCTCTCTCGGACCACGTCTTGAGCCTGTGGCGCGACCGAGTCGTTCACCTGGTCGCTCTGTTTGGCTAGACCTGCAGACATTGTTCAGAACAGCACCAGCATTGCCGTGAGTGTCTCCGCGAGTAAGGTGTTGCGAAATCACTCACGGACTGCTTCTCCAGCCTGAAGCTCTGCATACCCAACTCAAGAGCGGGGACTTGCGGCATCAAGTCCACTGAACACTCGCGCCGGAGTCCCGGTGATGGTCCTCTCCCCGTAAGCCCCAGCATCGTTCCCGCTCCCGCTCTCGCGCACGTCGAGCACTGACATGCTGCAGGCTGGCAGTGACTGAACCAGCTTGGTTCAGGCTTCCGCGGGCTTGAAACGTTGGCCCTTTGGTCCTCCAGGCTCCATGACAAGCTTTCTCGTCCAGGACGCTCCGAGATCTAGAGGGTGTACACTCCATGCGCCGCGTCTCATAGCTGCCATCTGGGTGTGAAGTCGTCGCGTTCAGGCAGTACCGAAGGAGCTGTGAGTCGATATCTGTCTATCGTTCATGCCAGTACTGACCGATCCGTGTTGTGTGCAGCCGCCTTCAAGCACCGGAGCGTGCAAGGCTGCGCGTGCGTCCGATAGGTGCTGCACGTCACGCTAAGTTGCGGTGACTGCTGTCCCAGACAACCGGCAGCCGTCCGACACAAATTGAAGCCACCTAACAGAAGTGGTGAGTCCGTGCTGGACGCATAAAAAGCGACGTGGACCACTGACTACTGGCTGTTGATTGCAGTCCCGAGACAAAGATGCGCGGAAGAGCGCGCCAACATCCCGCGCTTCCTGGAGAGCTACGAGCAGGACTGGCTGCCGCTTGAACGCTGCTGGGTGCAGCACGAGGTACATCAGCGCTGTTTCTGTTTTGTACAGCTGGCGATCGGGGCACTCACGACAATCTTCCAGTGGACGTCGAGTATGCGGTCAATAGTCGCTGTGTCGAGTAGTTAGTCGTCGACGTGGACGATGAATACGAGGTCTCACCTGTCTAAATCGAGGAGCGGTGAAAGTACTCAGTACTATGAGCTGCACATCAAGTGCGAGGTGGAAACTAGATTACATTGAGCTGCGAGAGACACGTATCAAGTACACAAGGTGTCGAGAGGCATGAAACACGGCGAGAACTAGAATTATAAATGTCTATGTAAGATTATGAGACTGGAGGAGGTGAGTAGGAGCTCGGAGGAAGAGCGGAGAGGAGGGATTGGTCGAGAGCGCCATGCTCCAGGGCTAAGCGAGTCGCGCAAACGTGATGGTGTCGCTTGTTGTCGAAGCGTAGTAGTACAGTATGGCGGACTTCTACTATGATAGGATGATCGTACAGGGGCTGTTGAGGGTCACTGTATCGTATAAGGACATGTAAGAGGTCAGGACGAGCGGGAGAAGTGAGAGGTACGGAAACCTGTCGAGGCTGCGGCCTGACTTGGCACGCTTGGAGCTTGTGCGGCCGTTGGGCTATCCTTCGGGGTACGGCATCGAGTCACCACTGTGCACTTCGTGGGCCAGCATAGAGCGTCGGAGATGCGGTGGGTGCGAGGACGAGGTGGGAACAAGAGGATGGGAAACTGAGGGTGAGATGGGGCTGAGGAGTGTCGTGCGTCTGCGTGAGGAGTCGTTGTAGTTGCCAGATATCCGCGCAGCCACGCGCGAGGTGGATCACCAGATAGCAGATGACAGAAGCAGGTACGTCAGCCGTGCTCTGGCGGCATATGATCAGAGAACTCACCAGTGTGCCGTTCAGGTGTTCGTGCAAGACCTGGGCTCAACATGGATCAGCATGCTGAACGGAGGAAGGGCCGCAATCGAGCGCGGCTGCCGGCACCCAAGCACGAGTTCAGAGACGCAGCCGTAATGCTCGGGGTGGGTAGTTACGACAATGAGGGAGATAACCTGCGTGGCAGTCGCCAGTATTTGGACTCTGGAGGGCGACATTTCGGGGGAGTGCATGCACCGAGACCTCTGGACGATGCCAGCACTCGAGATGCGGTTATAATCACACTACGGCGGACAGCCGGTGGACTTAGGAAAGGAGAAAGAGGTGTGCACGGGGAGGGTACTAGTAGAGAGGGAGAGAAGCAGGTCAGTGCCGGCAACATAAACTGGGACTTACAATCCCGGCCAGTTCTCTGTTCAACGACACCCTTCCCTCACCCATCCTGGCCGAGCTGCAAGCCAGTTGTGCTGTAATTGCCAGCGAGTGTTGAATAGGCCTAAGAAGTAATCACCGTGAGGTCCGAGGAAACGAGAGTGAGATGGAAGGAGGACAGCGCTCGCGAAATCGTTCAAGTCTCGCAAGCGCCCGCTTCACGCGGTCACCGTGATAATGAATGTCGCGACGGGTCGCCTGGCAAGTTTCAATGCTCCCCAGCACTTTGCAGATGTCCTGCTATGCCCTGCGCACCCTCGCTAATGCCTTACTACGCTATCAGTACACTGACACCAGACGACTCAGAATTGTCGAGAACGCGGTCAATCTCGTGCGACCAAGCAGCGCCGCTGTCCGCCATGCTTGATAGGTTCTTCGTCATGAACTGAAGAATCATCTATGGTCTGGCTGAGGTGAGCACCCAGGTCTGCCTACCCCTCTCCAGCTCTCTGCCCGCTGCTCGTCGTATCTTCGCCCATCATGGTCTCCCAGACGCGCACGGCGGGGCAGCCGGTCCCAAAGAAACTCCGTATCCGCGACAAGCTCGTCGGCAAGGGCCTCACCACCGACGCCCTCCAGAAGAAACTCAAGCAGCTCCACCACGAGCTCGCCGAGATGGACCAGGAGCACGTCGACGTCCCCTCCCTCAACGCCATCCGCAAAGACCTAATCAGCACCTCCATCCTCCTCCACAAGGACCGTGGCGTCAAGGCATATGCCGCGTGCTGCCTCGCCGACCTCCTCAGACTATATGCGCCGGACGCCCCCTACGATCAGAACGAGCTCCGCGACATCTTCCAGTTCTTCTTCAGGCAGCTCTCGACAGGCCTTAAGGGCGCGGACTCGGCGTACTACAATGAATACTTCCACCTCCTCGAGTCTCTCTCGACCGTTGAAGAGTGTGGTTCTCGTCTGTGACCTTCCCAACGGCGACGAACTCATTCGACATATTTCGCGACTTCTTTGGCCTAGTGCGACGCGACCTCCCGAACAAGATCGAGCTCTTTATGGCCGACATTCTCATGGCGCTCATTGGCGAGTGCCAGAGCCTTCCATCCGAGGTGCTGGAAACCATCATGGCCCAGTTCACAGACAAGAACGCGGTACGTCCCCTCTCGCAACCACCTGCCATTTGGCGACGACGCGGCTGGGAGTAACGCGTGTCCCTATGTGCAACTGCTGTGGTGTCATGTGCATGTTCGTGCCTACTTCCACGATGTCACGTATCGCGAGGAGAACTGTGGAGATCGTGGTCCCCTGAACCACCGGATCCCACTGTTAAGCTCTTTCTCCTCCTCCACTTCGGATTGTTAGACCGCTATAATGCTGGCGCGTCAACCCGCTCGAGCATACGCTGAAGACGAATACGCGTACTTGTCCCATTTTCCCCCGGAAACCACCGCGATCGATAACTGACGCATATGTGCAGAAAATTGATCCACCTTCCTACCGGCTCGCGGTCCAGGTCTGCAATGCGACCGCAGACAAGCTCCAGCGACACGTCTGCCAGTACTTCACTGACGTCATCGTGGACCGCGCACGAGGAGATTCGATGAGGTGAAGACAGCACACGACCTCAGCTCAACCGCGCGTGTCCATCTCTCTTGCACAATGTCGTGCCACAGCTCGAGGAAGAACTGCGCGTCGAGCAGATTCAGCTCCGTCTCATGGCGACGCAGACTCTGGGCGAAATGTACGCAGACAAGCACGGGATGGAACTCGTGCAGAAGTATCCAACGACGTGGACTCACTGCAGTGGCTCGGGCGCAAGAACGACAAGAATGCAACAGTCCGGTTGACGGGGGCGGAGACGATGAAGGGCGTGGTCGTGAACTTGCCAGAGATGCGTAAGGAGGTCGAGGAAGCGCTTGCGCTGAAGCTCTTCGACCCGGATGAGAGGGTCCGCGCTGCGGTCTGCAACTTCAAGCTGTACGGGCAACCCAATTACGCACCGGCTGCAGACGGACAAACGGGTCGACGGGGAGAGCGGGGCGGGTGCCATCCTATTGCAGCGAGAAAGCGAACCTCAGGGAGATACGTGGGCAGGGATACGTGGGCAGGGAGGTGGGGG
>WJSG01012762.1:0-18182 GCA_016618145.1 Sanghuangporus lonicericola | reverse complement strand
TCGAATCTACGGATAGCGCATGATAGATCTGCTCCTCGACATAGTCGCTAGGCGCGTCGGGGGCGTATGCAAGCATCGACCTCACGTTCTCGGGGTTCGCCGGGGAGACAGTCCGGTCAAACCCTAGCTGCTCTCGAGACATGCGGGCGATGCGCCAGAAGAAGGTGTGGAGCGTGATGTCTTGACGAGTGCCGTACTTGAACGGCTCGGAGACGAGCGTGTATGCGCGGTCGAAGTATAGGATGCGTGCCTGGTGCCGGAAGACGTAGAGGGAGTAGACGTGGGTACGATGATGACGAGTGAATAGCTGTCCGACGTGCTTCACGGTCCTCTCGAGCGCATGTGTCCCCGACTCTGTCGTCCTCATGTGATTATCGCGCTCTTCTCTGAACGTGAAGGCGCACTCCCACTCCTCGACCTTGACTTCAATGGGCACTACGAGATCGGTCCAGGACTCGAAGGCTCCTATCCGCTGCGTGGGGGTCTCGTCCTGGACAGCCTTGGCACTAAGCGGGACATGAGACTCTGACGTCGTACACCCCGCGTGAAGGAAGACTCCTCCGGCTGCATAGTTGTCCGAGCCGTTGCAGCCGACTCTGCCGCTAGCCGGTCCAGGCGGCGTATGTTGGGTGACGATCGTCGGTGCCTGAGAGTGTTCTCCCGATGCTGCCTCCACGATAGACTTTGATATCTTGCACTAAAATGTGGGACGTCAATCATAGAAAGCTGGGAGCACCCATTTTGAATAAAACCACCCACTATCTCATCAGTGATATGCCCCTTCAAATGAGACGGAGCATGTGCAGAACGCTTCCGCTTCGCGCTGATCTCGGATACTGTCATGAAGTACGCTTCTGCCAGAATCTCTTCCGGAGGGTCGTCGCCGGGAATGAAGGCGTCGAACATAGTCGTAATCGAGACCTCCTTCACCTTTCTCGCCACGTCATCTAAGTCCATGTCGGCATGTCAAGATTCGACGGGGAGATCCACAGGCTAAAGGACGTGTGGGGCGACTGGTTCGCAAGAGGTGGTGGTGGTGCAGATGTAAGTGAAAGGAGCCGCTCGAAGTGGTTGCAGTTCAAGTTCGACCGTGATTGACGCCCGCCCGGCGGACCGTGTTCAAGAGCTGACATATGGGATACAAAACAAAAACCATACTTGAATCGAGCCAGTATATAACAGTCTACAAGTGCATCATTCGCAGTCCGAAGATACCATTGACCAAGCACCCCCTATCCATTGCGTCGAGTCGCCCGACTAAGTACATTGGCAGTCTCCGTCCTCGAAAGGTCATACTCCGACGCTGTGGAATGCGCGGGATCAAAGCTAATGCTCCTGTGTGGCACAGCCGGACATGCGATCGGGTTCCGACAGAAGGGTCAGTATAGCAAGAGGGTACTCATTGAAACTCATGAACTACAACGTACTGGAAGAGGTCCCCGCCAAAGAAAGTAGGTTTACAGGAGGTAGTAAAAAGGACAGATAGGGCGCGCTCCTCTCCCTAGAACCACCATCATCTACGATTTTCCCACGGTCAATGGCCTATGGAGCAGGCTATACCGTGTGGCTAGTACCAATGAATGTCGCATAAGCTGAGATTGGAAGAGCATGGGGAACTGTTGATAGCGTCCACGTCTGAGGACAAAAGTGAACGAGTACACGAGCAGTAATACGAGAGAATGATGCCGCGCTGGCACTAGAGCCAACAGCTATGCGTGGTCTCAGTACCCCATAGTCTGTGCTGGGTAGAGCGTGGAGCGATGAAGTGTACAGAGTGCTGGAAGAGTGCACGGCAGTCCGTAGGAGCCGTAGCTAACTGGACTGGGACATGAAAGCCATTCCAAGGTAGGCTACGATCAGCTAAATTTTAACGGAAGGAGATCAGCGGTGTTACGCGATGAGCCTGGGCTGGACGAGGCGTAAGGCTAGGTCCAAGTAGTGATAAGACGGCATGTGGTGTAAGGAGAACGGGATGCTAACATGATGCGTATCTGACACAATCACTGCATGATAGCGAGCACGACATATGGCACCATTCGGCTAGGCTCTGACGCACCATGATATGACCGCCATAAGGAGTCTGGCTAGGCTTATAAGGGAGCAACCATGAAACAGAAATTACCCCTCCTCGGCCCCGAATACGGGGAAGGGAACCCTCACACTCCTTGACTACACATTTTTCAAACTGCATAACGACAAGTAACGACAGACACGCCCCTCACGAGGTCACGACCACGAGCTAAAACTGCAACGCAGTTAAAGACCAGACTCCTACCCCCACGACACTGAAACTCATAACCCCGCTGAGGACTCCCCGTCCAACGCAAAACATACGACTCCAAGGCAGCGCAGACATGCCACGAAAGCGCATACCGTCCCACGATAACAACCCCCAAAACCATACGGCCAGCACGGCTTTAAAATTCTGTGTTGGAGGAGGTGGTGGCGACAGCGCGGTGCCGTACGGAGTTGTGCAGGGGAAGATGAGGAGGAGGAGCGAAGAGGAGAGGAGAGGCGAGATGGAGCGGAAGAGAGGACGGACGAGCCAGGATGGAGACGCGGAGATGGTCGTATGTGCGTGGTGGACAGGCATGGGGGCCCCGCACGAAAGACCGGACGGCCAGAAGATCCTGTCGCACATGTACGAGACCAGTCTGGAGCCTACGAGACCGCTGGAGGAAGGAAGAACGGTCAGACTCCTGGCCCTCCCGAAGTGCACGATTCCCCTACCTGCGGCGAGCATTGACTGGTACAGCCCGTACGAGCCGCACGTCTACGGAGAGGTGATTAGGATCGTCGACCTCGGCGAGGGATGGGCTAGAGCGACGATGCTAAATGAGTGCAGGGGAAACGCAGTAGGAGTGGTGGACCTGGACATTCCTAACGTACCTGGTGTCACAATCAACACGGAGAGGACGAGCCTGAAGTGTGGAGTGGCTGGCTGGACTGGAGGAGCTCCGATGGGTTGCAGAGAGTGGACTGAGGAAGGAGGCGTTGGGTGCTGCCGCGGAGCGAGATGCTCGCTACAGCAGGAGGCACAGTGCGGCGAGCACAGTTTCCGTGTTATCCCCAAGAAAACGAGATGGATGAAGGAGAGCGGGAAGATGGAGATGGCGAAGGCGGAAGGGGTTGCTGCTATCCACCTATGGCTTAAGTACAAAGGATACGATTAGATTCTTGAGATCGCAACGCGCAGAAGTAACACGCCCACTCACATGCGCGAGTCCTGAGACGATTGGAGAGTACGAGACTCTGAGCTGTGCTGAGGAAGCATCCCTGCGAAAGCAAGAGTAAGAGACCGCGAATGCGGCACTGAAGAGTGGTCAGACGGCTGCCGAGGTGCGCCATGACATGGGGAAGACTCACCGGACCCTGAACGAGCGCGCGGGTACTCCAGGAGGGAACACGATTGATACTGGGAAGAGCGCGGCGAGCTACACCAAGCTGAAGCTGACGAGAGCCGAGCAAAGTCGCTAGAGACAAGGCTCGACGCAACAGGGGTTAGGACGCACTGAAAAGACTGAATGCGGACGATGCGCGAAGCAAGATAGACGGGCGACCGTGGAGAAGGGACGAAGTGATGATATGAGGAGGTTAGGATGGCGGAGCTCTCCAGACTGAACCATATGGAGAATCGAGACGCATGTTGAGCACCCTGAAGCTGGAATGCAACGATGATACGCACCTTAAGCCCTGATCTCCCAGTGCGCGTGAAGGTGCGACATGACGCGCGAATGATGAAAAGCTAACGTGGGACCAGGAGGACCGAGGATGTGATGTGAGGACGGAGACGACGGAACGTAGCCATGAATGAGAGTAAGACGTACGAGGAAATGAGAAGATGGCTACGGCCTAGAGGACGCGAAGTACTTACAAGGGCGAGGCACTGATCCAAGCGTTGTAAGTGCGCACGCGCGCGCGCGCGAGTGCCTGCCAGAACGTGAGACGCGAAGAAGATATGATGAGAGAACCATCTACAGGCGGTGTGACTGCGATGTACTCACCGGTACTGAGGCGATCGCAAGGATCAATGTAATCGTAGACCTAGCTAAACGCAAGACTAGAGGCGGGACGACTGGAGGAGGATGCGCGACGGAATAGTTGGTCGGCTGCAAAAGGACGACCTGTTATGTCACGAGAGGCACAGGATCGGTGGAACACGTACGAGGATGTCGCTCGCGCCACTGAAGGGTGTTCAACGGCGACGCGCGGGCGGATCGATGACGCACTCTCCAGCGCGTGGGCGGGTGTACGATCCCCTGGAAGTCCTAGTCAGAGGAGGGGTAAGGAAGGCTGGCTGAGATCCAAATGCGTACCGATAGGGCCGTGGAGAAGAGCTGCCTGGACCAAAGAGGATGGGCGATAAAAGGGACCAGGACGCGACGGGAGACGATCAACGGGAGGAACGCAGAGGGACAGATTGTGGCGCAAAACGAAGCGGATTAGCGTTTCAGACGCAACTGAGAGTCTAACGGGCCGTGAGACCTAGCAACGGCGGGCGATCTGGCAGGGGAATGGAAGAGAAGGAGCGTGTGGGCACGGGGAGCCAAGAAGAAAGATGTGCGCGAGTTACGACTCAAGTTTGCAAGGAGGGAAAGAGTGAAGGGAGACGATGCAGACAGAGCGCTCGAGGCTGCAGGAAGATAGCGAAGGGACGAAGTGGGAGAAGGGCGAAGAGTGAGCAAGATAGCATCAAGCAGTGCTTAGAATGAACGGGAATGGCTTCCCAAAAAGGATTAGAGTTTGTGATGAAATGAGGCGCTCAACTGAGGTTAAGGTAGTACAACCTCCCGCTGATGGCTCTGCAAGGAAACGCGCGAATACTGAGACTCAGACGCACTCGATGGCGACCAGCCGAGACAAAACGGGCCTGCGCGCAACGGCCGCGGGCAAAAGCAAGACGCGCTAGGGCCGAAACGTAAAGAACGTGCAAACATGCCACGACAACGAAGGTACTCAAGTAACGAAGGGGAGGGAGCGATGCGCTGTACTCTTTCCCGCCCTCCCTGCCAGCAAGCTGGCGCTCCCCTCCTTCCCTCCCTCCCTCCCTGTTGCTAACTGCTGAGCACCGACGTATATGAGCCTGCCGCGACGGACGCCGCGCCAGTATATGTCATCTACGCTACCTGCGACGATGGTAAGCACGAGCTAGACGTCTCGATGAGTACTACCGAGCCTGTACTCACTCAGGCTGCGGGACGGCGTGACGGCGGTGGCGTATAGGCGAAAGAAACGGAGCTGCTAGAGAAGGGACACGAGCTCGAAGACGGAGCTAAAAGGACGACGGAGATTCATGAGTATGGACCAGGAGGCGAGACGACGCCGGTGAGTCGTACCTTCTACCATCTCAAACATTGCCAACCAAGCGGCAGAGTTGCGACGTTGGCTCCGAGGCACAGACGGCTGCCAGGACCCTTGAGGAGAACGAGCAGGCGGATGCTCGTAAGGTGACCAAAGACACACCGATCGGCGGGGACAGAGCTGGCAGCCAGGATAGTGCGGCCCTCTGGGAGGCGGTCGCCACGCCTCCGAGGATCGCCCCGGTGCTGGCTCTCTTCGATGAGCACGAGTCGAACGGTTACGAGGAAGGCGAAGTGGAGACCTACGAGGAAGAAGATCGAGGCCCGCCGCCGAACCAGGAGGCCATCCGTATCCAAGAACGAGCGGATGCACGCGAACGAGGACGAATCCTTGACGAGGCTGCCAGTGAGCATAGGTTCTCTTCCGTCTCTTGCGACAATGTGCCAACTGCGAGGAAGCGATCATGGGCGGGATCGGCCATCTCTGAGGAAGAACGCCGTACGGCGAGAAGGCCGCGTCTCGTCAACCAAGAGGACCGGTCCCAGCTGAGACTCCCTCCGGTTCGCGAGATTTTCAGGAACCCATGGAGGGGTATGAGTGTTGAAGAGTCACGTAGTCCTTCCTTGATGCCCCATGTAACGACATCTACACCTCGCCTGGCCCAGTCGGTGCACGAAGTGTCCCCCTTCTATCACGATGAGTTTGCGAATGTGTCTGGTCACCCGCCCACTTTGAGAGGGTCGAGCATCGACTCTCCGACGGGAGAAACGGACCGACGCGGGTATAGGTCAAGCACTAACTCACCCAGCCACTCCGAGGCGCAGAATGACAGAGCAAGGATGGACGTTGATGATGCCGACCAAGATGGAAGCTACCTCCTAGATCCGCCCCGGAGACCGCAGGAAGGACGCGGAACGAGCCCGTTCCTCAGCGAAGAGGTGGGTCCGTGGAGCCTCCGGAACGCTCTCTCGGAACATGAGGCGGGCGGCTCGGCGCACGGTCGGGACCTGGAGGCTCTCTGGCGCGGCGGGTACAGGCCGAGGAACTGGGAGACGGAGGACGCAGGGAGGACGGAACGATGGTCGAACAGAGAGGCTGATGAGAGGCGTGATAGCGGCGAGGAAGGCGTAGAGAGTCGCTGGTCGAACTTCTCAGCGCTGCCAAACACTAAGGCCTGGGAGTATAGGAGGCAGGAAGCAGAGCCTAGCCGACGCGGAATCCACGAGCTCTCTAAGACTCCGGCGCCACGCGAGACGACGCGCGGCAGGACGTCCGGTCTGCTCAATGAGAGACCAGAGAGTACTAATCGTGACGCCTCGCACGGAAGACGTGCGGGAGGACGGATGGGGCAGGACGATGGAGTGGAAGGAACAGGCGCGAGGACGGGGACACGACGCAACGAGGAAAGAGGCGGGGGCAAGGCAGAATGGTGGCAAAACATGGCCGTCTCAAGGCTCCCATCGGCGCTGAGGAAGGACGAAGACGTAGAGGATCTTCCGGTAGTCGTGGATAACCCGCAGAGCAATCGCTGGACGATACATCTGAGCGACCCCGAGGAACGATATGCCGGAATGTCGAAGGACTGGATGAAGACTGTATGGATGGACGAAAAGCCGATTGTCCTCTTCACGGTCTACAATTACAAGTATACCAAGAACCAAGAGATTAACCGTCACATTGAGGCCAGCGTAACGTCTCTTACAACGCACCTGACAGGCGAATCTGGCTTTCACGTTGTACCGCCGGATCCAGAATGGCGCCAGGACTTCAAGGCGCGCGTCCAGCTTCGTCTGGTGCTCCTGCTGGACGCGGACGGTACGACGCGGACGCAGGACGGAAGGGTTGGGCTGGGACCGGCAGAGCCGGACACGGACGCGGCGGAGGTCGAGCCGCTGGGTGGGCGGGCTCGCTCGCGCCGCGGTTATCCTGCGAACGTGCGTCGTAGCGGCCGTGTTCAAGGCGGGACCGGTGAGCGGGGACAACTGCGTGTATTGCGTGCTGACACGAAGTACTTGTCGCGCTACAGGTTCGGAGTACTACAAACTATCGCGAGCGAGAAGGGAGAGGCGGGCGGGATGAAAAGCGAGCGTGTGGGAGCGAACGAGGCAAGCGGTGGTTTGCCCGTTCGCGAGGAGGTGATGGAAGACGAGGAAAACTGCGCCGGGCGAGAGGCGCTGGCGCACCGCTCACCTGGACGCTGGGTGCCGGCCTCTCGGGTTCGGCCGGCCCCTGCACTCACATCTCCCGTACTTGTGGGTGATCCGAGGTCTCTCAGAGGCGGCTGCTTGGGAGATGGTCAAGGCTCACATCATATCCTCGCGTGGGGTCTCCATCATTACGCATACGAGGTCGCTCGAGAACCCTCGATTTGTCTGCGGCCTCACCGGCTTCCTGAAGCCAGACGTGAAAGCTACGAAGGCTGCTGTGCTGAGCATCCTGGAGTCCTCTTACATGATTCAGAGACTATCTGATCTGGTGAGGACGAACGCTCGGCTTGCGCACCTGACAGTCGCGAAACGCGTCGAATCCGTTATCGAGTCCGTCGACGTGCGCTTCATGGCCACCAAAGAAGACGGCGACGTGGCAAACATATATATCATGCCGCCGACAGACGATCTGGACGAATGGCGTGAGTGGGCAGATGAAATGAAGGGATATCGGTACAATAACTTCCTGAACGGAACCGGAACGGCGAGGAAAGCCTTCTGGTGCGGAGGCTGCCGCGGGGTCGACCATGAAGAGCAAGAATGTCCCTTCCAGAAAATGCGGGGATGGAAGGGTCCGACGGCAGGGACGAGATCGCACTCGAAATTCTGGGAACCGAGTGTCGCTGGAGGAAGAAGAGGCGGCCGAGGACGGGGCGCGATGCAGTGGGGCTCAGGAGCGGGGCTGACGCACAGCATGTCGGGCAGAGGGGCAATGAATGGATGGACAGGTGGAAGAGGAGGAGGACGGGGACGCGGGGCGCAAAGGGGAGCGCCTGGTGCGCGAGGAGCGTTTGAGCAGCATGGCGGGCACGAGATGCAAGGCGGGATGAGGAGCGCATGGTACGGAAGCTCGCCGATGAGCCCAAGCCGGAACTCCTGGAACCCAAGGTTCTGAGTAGATGCAAAGATGGTACTCCGGCCGAGTACTGATAGGCGATGAAAGTAACGTACGACGGACGACTTAGTAATCGAATCTCACCTCTCACGTTAAGACAAGGATGCGTGTTTGTGGATGATCGCCCCTCTTCTTGTATCCTCGGACCTGGTGATGCTCCTCTCGATGAGGTGCGAGGACAGGAAGAGGGGCCACGGAAACCGGCATGGACGTTCCGGGGTGGCAACCGGGTATAACGTGGCATGGTGCTATGCAGCAATGGCGCCGCAAGATGCTAGCCACGACAGAGCCCACATCTACTGGCTCAGGCGCAGGAAAGCTCTGTCGGTAACCTAGTGGGAGCCTATTTAGGCTTGACGACTCATGCATAAGCAAAGCCTTCGACGAGCAGCTGCGTGCTCGACAAGCGCATCGTCACCCTGATAGGGGGATCTCTATCTGGGGTCAAAGAATGGTTGTACTTTGACCGACAACGCAACTACGAACAATAACTCGAACCAATTATCACCTATAAGTGGCATGACCGGCAATGGATATACACGCCCTGACTTGGCAGGAAGGCTTCAACGCCCGCATGCTGGCGGTGAGCCTAATGACAGCCAGGACAGGATCGGCAGCATGCAGATGGACCCCCAGGTTACGGAAATAGGAGGCGGCGGAGGCAATGAGACTAGTGATAGAACGGGCGACACGGCAGAGCGAGCCCCAGGAAACCGGAATGAGCAGGTGCGAGGAGGCAGGAAGAAGAAGCTGAGGAAAGAGCGCAGATCAGCTATACAGTTCGCCTCGCTGAATATTAATGGTTTCGGGAACTTGGTGAGCGACCATGCTGACAATAAATGGGGACAATTGTATCGGGTTATGTCAGAACACAGGCTAGGCGTCCTCATGCTCCAAGAGACGCACCTGACGGAAGAGAGGGTGGCGGCAATCCACAAACTGTTCGCAAGGAAGATCCGAGTCTTCTTCTCGGCAAATCCGGATGCCCCGACTCAAAGGGAAGGTGTTGCCGTGGTCCTAAACACGAGGTATGTAAGTGCAAAGGGAGCGACAGCCACGGTAATTGTCCCAGGCAGGGCGATGCAAGTCTCCATTCCCTGTCAAGGCGGTGACACCAAACACGTCCTCTGTATTTACGCACCGACGTCGAATGGAGTCGCTGAGAGAAGAGTCTTCTTCAAAGAAGTACAAAGACGCTACGAGGAGGACTCAACTATCCCCAGGCCGCACCTAATGGCCGGGGGTTTCAATAATGTAGAAGATCACATCGACAGACTCCCAGTCGGCGAGGGGCCCGACCAATCCATATCCACGCTGGACGATCTGAAACTGAGTTTAGGATTGATGATGGCGGACGGGTGGAGAATCACGAACCCGACTACTAGGGAATATACCTTCCATCGAGGATCGGCGCGCGAGGCCGTATTCTCGAGGCTAGACCGAATATATGTTACTTCTGAAGTCTTCAAAGGTGCGCGTGAGTGGAGGGTGCTCGAGACGGGGGTCAAAACGGATCACTGTCTGGTCACGGTGCAGCTGACGCCAGAAAACGCGCCTCTAGTCGGACAGGGCAGGGAGCTCTTCCCGATCAGCCTCATAAAGGATAAGAAACTAGCAAAGGACATTAAGAGAAGGGGTCTAGAGGCGATGAACGAACTGGCATCAGTAGGAGCGACTGAACTCAGGACGGCGAGTGCGAATCCACAAGTGATACTACAAAGATTCAAGTTAGACGTGATGAAGCTTGCACGAAGGCGCGAGAAAGAAATCGTACCGAAGGTCATAGCGGAGATCCGGGAAAGGGAGAAGGCCTTGAAGGAGGTCAAGCAAAGCTCAGAGCCGTCAGAACGGAGAAAGATAGACGAGGCGGAGAGACTGACCAAGCAGATCCGACACCTCAAGATGCAGAGACTTAAGCAGCAGCAGCAGGCGGCAAGGGCAACCCATAGACTCCTGGGCGATCGGCCGACGAAATACTGGTCCAAGCTGAACAAATAATGCGCTCCGAGGGATATAATCAACGCCTTCGAGAGGGAAGGCGTGGTCGGACAAGCTGGAGAAAAAGTCTACGAGTCAAACTCAATCAAAATGGCTGCGATGGCAAGAACGCACCATATGAACGTTCAAAAGGACGATGCGGGGTCCAAACCCCCGGACGAAAGGGAAGCGGACATCAAGGTGGCCCTGGACTCTATATCAGCTGGGGTGACGAATGAACGAGCGGAAGAACTGGGTGGTGAGATCACATACGAGGAATGCGAGCTCTCGCTGCGGTACGCAAAGAACGGCTCGTCTCCTGGCCTCGATGGCATTCCATTTGAGCTGTGGAAGATACTGCACTCCAGGTTTAAAGAAGACTCACGTTTCCAAGGACGTACAACCTTTGACGTGGTACGCTTGCTTACGACAGCGTTCGAGGATATGAGAAGGCACGGCGTAGAACCTGGAACCTCGCTGGCTCATGGCTGGATCGCACCTATTTACAAGGAAAAAGGAGAAAGGGCCCGGGTGGTGAACTACAGGCCAATAACGCTTCTAAATACAGACTATAAATTGTTAAGTAAGGCGCTGGCAGTCAGACTAGCGGACATCGCACCCTCGATCATTAATAAGGCGCAAGCGGGCTTCGTACCTGGGCGAAAAATTCATAATCATACTCAGCTTGCTAGAATGATGATGATCTGGGCCGAGGAAAATGAGGAGGACGGAGCAATTGTCGCCTTAGACCAAGAAAAGGCATATGATAAAATAGCGCACGATTACTTGTGGAGGGTATTGGAGCGCTTTGGTATTCCGGAAACCCTCATTAGACTGATTAAGTCCCTATACCGACATGCGAAGACGTCAGTAATGATCAATGGAGTCATGAGCAAGGCATACCAAATCTACAGAGGAGTACGGCAAGGAGATCCTCTCTCATGTCTGCTTTTCGATCTCGCAATCGAGCCGCTATCAGCAATGATTAGGAACTCGGGAATAAAAGGCTTCAACATACCCAGATGTGGTGAGACCCTCAAAGCAGTCCTCTTCGCTGACGATACAACGGTGTATCTGTCGAGCAGTGACGACTTCAACATCTTGCAAAGGGTACTCGACACTTGGTGCTCCGCGGCAAAAGCGCGATTCAATATGGGGAAGACGGAAATCATCCCAATTGGATCGGAAGCCTTTCGCATTGAGATGGCGGAGACGTACAGAGTGACAGGAGTTTGGGGGAACTACCCCAAAGGAATACACATTGCTCAAGAGGGAGAAGCTGTCCGAATACTCGGCGCATTCTTCGGAAACGGTATCAGTAACACGGACGTCTGGTCGCTGGTACTCACCAAAATCGTGGCGATGAGGAAACCCCTCATGGAGGTGATGGAACGCTGGAAGAAGGGACACGCCACGATGCGAGGAAGGAAGCACGTAGTCCAAATGATAGTCGGGGGCATGACTCAGTACTTGACCAGAGTCCAACGAATGCCAGATGCGGTCCTGAAACGTCTAGACAAAGTCATTAGAGGATACCTATGGGAGGATAAGCATACCCCGCCAGTCAGTACGGAGCACGTACTTTTGCCGGTCGCAAAAGGAGGCTTAGGGATCCTAGATCTCCAGGCGAGGAACGAAGCTATAGATGTAATGTGGCTGAAGGCGTACCTGGATTTCGGCGACGACAGACCGACCTGGGCCTTCCTCGTGGATGATCTCCTCGCGTCATACGTCACGAAAGAGTGTAGACCAAGGCAGGCAGAGCTGCGTATCAACCCGTTCCTACAGAAGTGGAAGCCGCGGGTACGGGGCCTACCGGAGGAGCTCGGAGGGATGATGAGTGCGGCGAAAAAGTACGGTCTGCGTTTGGAAGGCTTAGCCTTCTCTAGGAAGATCATTTCGGCGATGCCGATGTGGGACCATCAGTATGCAGACAGAATCAGACTAGGACGACTTACGGTTCCGTCTAGACTGCTACAATGTCTCCAGGATGTTCATCGTGTCAGAACGGTGGATGACTTTACGACACTGGCAGAAATCCTGGCAGGTCGCGACCATAGGCCAAAAGCGACATGTAAGTGTAATGAATGTACAAGCCAGAGAATGATAGGCGGATGTACGAACCCGCATCTCTGCGCTGCAAGGGCAAAGGATATACTGGATACTCTGCCGAGTAAATGGGATCCGAGACAGAGGCAGCCGGAAGATTATGAGGGCCAGATCATGGAAGAACTCAGAAAGGAAGGGGTCGAGGACGATTTGGTACCCTTTAACAGACAAATAACCACCTATGGAGACCTTGGGCACGCATTCCGGATCTTCACGGAGGATTTGCCGGTATCGAATATCTGTCCGGAAATGGACCTGGATGAGGACGGCGACGGTGTAACGATTGCTACAGACGGCTCCTGTCTCAACAATGGAGAGAGGTCGGCACGTGCGGGAGCAGGGATCTACGTGAGCGAGGGCCATGCGATGAACCGAAGTATACGCCTACCGCAGTCAATGGTCCAGACAAACCAGACAGCAGAAGTTGCGGCGACCCTTCTAGCGGCGGAGCTTGCGGACAAGAGAACCAGAGTTACGTACGGAACGGATTCTCAGACCACTTTGAGAGCCATAACGGCATGGAGACAGAGTCATGAGGACGCGGGGTACTTCTTCCAGAAGAACGCGGATCTGACTAGGGCGACGATCGCAAGGCTAAGAGCCAGGACTGCACATACCCTCTTCAGGTGGGTAAAGGGGCATAACGGACACCCGCGCAATGAGGCAGCAGACAAACTTGCAGGGATCGGGGCGGAAAAGGTGACGGAGGACCAGGTATGCTTGCGAATACCTGCGATATATAGGTTAACGGGGGCACGTCTGCAATCAGTCACGCAAAGACTCGCGTACAAGGCGATCAGAGTGAGGAAGGATGCCTTGACGGCACCCAGGCCGAGGACGGTCGCGAACATGGACAGAATAATCTCGGGCGTTGATGCTGCTTTCGGGGCCAAGCTCTTTGACGAGACAGTCTGGCTGTCTTTCCGCTCAAGGCATGTATCGAGACAAGCCTCGCATTTCCTATGGATGGCAACGCATGACGCGTACATGATTGGTACGCACTGGCTGAGACCTAATATGGATGATGAGCAGAGAGCGCGTGCGTACTGTGCGGTGTGCGGTGAACTTGAGACCATGTCGCATATCGTACTAGAGTGTAAGGCGGTGGGTCAGGAGTTAGTCTGGGATATGCTGGAAGCCACATGGACACATACGAATACCCTATGGCATGAGCCGACGTGGGGAACGACGTTCGGAGCGGCGTGTGCGGTCTTCAAGACTGCCGAGGGTGCAAGGAAATCGAGCGTTGAAAGCCTATGGTGCATACTATGCACGGAGGCGCTCCACCTCATCTGGAAACTGAGATGTGAGCGAGTAATACAAAAGGAAGGACGGCAATTTACCAGGAGCGAAGTCGAGAATAGATATTACGCGACAATGGATACAAGACTCAGTCTGGATAGACGTACGGCGGCTAAAGCGAAAGGGAAGCGTGCACTCAAACCGAGCGACGTCGAACGCATCTGGCTGAGTGTAGTTGAAGGAGGGCAAGATTTACCACCCAGATGGGTTGTTACTGACGGGGTTTTAGTGGGTATTAAGCGAGGACGGTGATGAGAGATGCTGGCTTGCACGGTATCTCTTCTCACTGCCATTGCTTGAGTCCCACACAACGTGCGTAAATGCATTTCCTCGTGGTGGCTTACCTTATTTATAGTAACACGCCCAAGGCTATGGCCTAGGGTGGGTTGCTTAGCGCGTCTGGTCAAGTTTCTGGCCATAACTGCACGATAAGCCCTTATAGGGACGAATGCGGTTAAGGATATTATGCGCCCCACCAAAAAAAAAAAAAAGGACAGATATTGACAACTAGCGCGACTCGTCAAATAGTCAGAAGGGTGAAGATTCCGGCCGACGTTATTGGCCAACGCCAGGATCGAACCGACGACCTTGGCGTTATTAGCACCACGCTCTAACCAACTGAGCTAGTCGGCCATAACGTTGGGAGCATCGGAATAATGTAGCGAGTGCGATTGAGTGGTTACCAGCCTGCAAGTTCTCTGCAACGGTCAATGTACAGGAGTACTATGTATGTAGGCGGCATATCTTCATCCCAGCATCTAAGGTTCAGCTAACCACCTTTCCGTTCTCCATACCAGGTCCACTGCGTCTCAGACAAATATGACGGTCACTGCGCCAAGGAGACGCGAAGCGGCATGGCGGGGCCCAGCTCTTCTTTGCCCTCAATAATGGGAACCATGACCGCAGCGGGGGCCCGCTTGATGTGAGGCTGGTCCTTTGGCAGCGCGAAGTCGAAGGTCTCGAGCAGCTCTGCGGCGACCGCTTGAAGCTGGTAGAGGCTGCAGGTTGCGGTCAGTGACAAGACGCACAGGTGCGGATGAAAAATACTCACGCAAAGCGCCATCTGTACAGACGTATCAGTACTCGGGTATACTTTCACAGGAAAGTGACGCTTACCCGATGCAACCGCGTACCCCGGCAGCTGCCAGTGTAGGAGTGAGTCAAATCAGTCTCTCTTGTCACGGTCATGATCCGTTATAGGCGACCTTACAGAACGACATCCTGGACGTCATGTCGTCAATTTGGAGCCGTTGACCACACGACAGACGAGCACTCACAAGTTTGCATACACCCCAACTTTGACCTGCTTCTCCGAGTCGAGCCGGAAGAACCTCTCGGGCTTCCACTGGTCTGCATCGTCACCCCAGACATGTGGCAACCTGCAGTATAGCCGTCCCAATCAGTTCTCGAACAACGACGAATAAAGAGCTCACCTGTTGTACCCGCAAATGGAAATGATGATGGGCAGGCCCGCGGACACGGGAATCTCGCTGATGACAGTCCCGTCCGCACCGGTGACCGGGTCCGACAGCGGAATAACGTCGTCCTTCGCAGCATAGCGCCAGATGTGGTAGGCAATGGGGTGGAAGCGGAGAGTTTCCTACACCGTATCGCATCTCGGTCAGTCCTCAACTCCAGCCGCCGCCGCAGTATGTAGCGGCTCACGAACCTTGATTGCAGCGAGCGTGTACTTCATGCCGTCCAGATCTTCCGGGGTGAAGGCGGTGTCTCCACGCTCGACAACCAAAGCGCGTACGGCCCTGATCTCCTCACGGATGCGGACCTGGTACTCCGGGTGCTTCGCCAGCTCGTACAACATCCAGCTGAGCGTGCTGGAGGTGGTCTCCTGCCCCGCAGCGGTGAGGTGGTGCATCTGAGCAAGGACCTCCTCTTCACCAAGGCGGAGTCGAGCGTTCTCCGAGTTGTTCGCTTTCACTGTGGACGAATGTAAGCGGATTGTACTGGACGAGCGACAGTGGCAATCGGGCTCACCTAGAACGCTCATGACGTCGCGCTTTCCGTCGTGAGATGCGGACCCTTCCGAAGCGTTGGAGTGATACAGCGGCCTTCCGATGTCCTTGAACATCTCGTTCAGGTTCGACAACCTGCGGTAAACCCGTGCGGGCGTATACTTGATCAGCTTCAGGGCGGCTTCGGGCAAGTACTGCCAGAGGCCGCGATACACCATCCTCAAAGGTGTCGGGTAGAGCTGGGTGTCGTTACTGTGAAGAATTTCAGTAGGACTTTCTATTCGCTGGCCTGGAGGCGGAATCACGGCTTACATTATCGTGCTGTATTCCTTTGCTAGCGGGTTCTCCGTGTCGTCGAGCGCTCCGAAGTTGTAGTCGAACGCGGCTACCTCCTAGTCAGTACCATTTCACCAGAGCAATACAGCACACAACATACCTTGACCGATGATATCAAGAGCGCCACGAGCGAGCCACTTGTTGATCAACACGACACCGTCCGGTCTGTCCGAGATTTGCGCCTTCCATTTCCCGATGATCTATCCGAAATTAGAGCAGGAGCGAGGCGACTCGTGCAAAGCCGCGCTTACCTTCGTAGCAGTAACTTGGAAGAGCGGAATGAAAGTCCGCAGCTGCTGAGCGCTGAACGCCGGGTTCATGACCTTCCGGTGACGTTGATGCATCGATCCTGCCATGACCCCGGTCAAGACTCGTAGCATGAATAAGATGCAATGTCACTTACCCTCCGCCCATAGTATGCCCGGACCGAGCTGCAAGAGTGTGAGAGTGTTCATGTCGATCCGCTTGGGATAGTTGTAGCTCGACCTCTGCAAAATATGCTGCAACGCCTATCGGGCCATACGAGATGGATCAGAGCTACACGCGGTAGGATGCAGCATGCACATACCTTCGGATCCGCCGTCATGAGTTGCTCGGTCTAGAATCGCAGCTCGAGTCAGTAGCGGTCTCGATGCAAGGACCATCGACGTGACTGACCCCGAAGTAGGTGCGAATGCGCCAGGTGGAGCCGTACTGGCGCATCCATTGGAAGTCGAGAGAGCCGGTCTCTGACTGCTGGAACAGCTGGTGCTCGTTCCCTGTCCAGTCGTGTTAGTAAGAACCAACAAGACGGCTGCGTAAAGGTACGCACCGAGCCACCTCGACGGTGCATCGGGACCGCGGAGGAACTTGAGGCTCCTGCGGCGCGAAGCACGAACGATGACCAAAGCGAGGATAGCAGCGAGGGCGAGTAAAGCAGCGGTGGGAATAGCCATCCTGTGAGGGTCCGCGATGGAGACGGGCAGTGTGTAGCTCTGCTTGTTATAGTTGGCCATCCGACTGCATGACGTGCTGCAATATTAGCCCCTCGGGCGGCGTTGCGGGAACGAGATGCAAGCATCTATTATGCCACACCCTGTCTGTGAGACCGAGGCCGAGCAAACCGCGGGAAGGCCGGAATCGGTCAATGACTCTTATCGGCGAGACCAACCTTCTGATCTCACGAAACGAGTCGTTCGTGCAAAGAGCGGATGACACCTGAGGTCACCATCCCATTGAGTTGACCGTTTCGAGCTGACGCGGACCGGCGGTTGACGCATTCTTGCTGCTGTATGGTGGTTTACGAAGCTGCGGGAGTGTGTTCTTCGCCGCCCGGCCCGCTCGCGCACCTCCAAGCGAGATGATTGGTCCCCGCTTCATCCGTACGTCTGACACCTTCCTGACGGCAACGCGCAGCATCGAGGCCTGCATGGCCTATTGATTCGCTTATGACGCGCTTGGATTTCTGACTAATCTGGGATAGAGGGGTGTCAGAGGCGATATAGATGGCACGAAGATACACGGACACACATACCGACCGGAGATGATAGCGAGCTGAAGCCAACTCAAGTGCTGTCTTCCAGCCTGACGTGTCATACGCCGGGACAGAAGCAGAGACGTGACTCCCCGGACCACTGAGGGAAGCAGCTAACAACTTCAAACCACCAGACGTCTGTCGTGCAATTGACTTCAGTACTTACCTGCACGGCTTTGGGGACCCTCGAGTTCTGTATCACGGCCAACGGGGAAGTGCAACAAGGGACCTGATTGCCACATTGGTCATTTGCAACTTTGTTGACGCTCATCTCGCGACCGTTTCATGCGTGTAAGGATCACACGTGACTTGAAACGAGACACACGGCCCCGGGTGACGGCAACACGATTCGGAAGCCAGGATGTAAGAAAACAATCCAGTTGAAGACAACATCTGGAGGGACACTATCGCCTACAGGGGGCGCACCTTCCATAGAGTCTCCCGCTGAGGCCGACTCGCCACCGTCCACGATCTACTTATACTACATCAGTGCAAACAGGTGTTCCTCAACCTACTCCTCCTGACTCTCCTCCACACCCGGCAGCGAGGTTCCATCGCCCCTCCTGCGCTTC
>WJSG01012744.1:0-10439 GCA_016618145.1 Sanghuangporus lonicericola | reverse complement strand
GCCTGCTCGTCCGCCCGCTCGTCCGCCCGCTCGTCCGCCTGCTCGTCCGCCCGCTCGTCCGCTTGCTCGTTCGCCCGCTCGTCCGCCCATTTGCCGGCCCGCTCCCTCCCCTGCTGGGCCACCTACTCACACGCCGGCTGGCCCTGTTCCAGTTTGTGTGCCTGCTGCTGTGGTTCCTGCTTGGGCACCGGGGGCTCGCGTTGATTCTTCCACTTCTGTGGGATATGTTAGTACAGGGCAGGTCGCAGCGGTTCGGGAAGCACCTTGCGCGCGTTATCGCCTTTGAGTTCCGTGTAGAACTTATTGAAGTCCTCTTTTGTGCCGCCGGTCTCCTTGTACCATAGTACCGCGCACACTTCCCTGTGTAATGCAAGCGTGAGATCAGTTTCTCATGAACGTTGCGATCTCACTTCTGTTGACTGTCGTCGTTCCGGACTGGCGGCCATGGTGCAGATGTCTTGGACATCTTGGACTTCTTTGCCTTGGGCGCCGCGGGTGGCGCAATCTTAGCAGGCGGAAGCTTGATCCGCGCTTGCCCAGCAAGGACTGCGGTGCTACCGTCGCAGAGTTAGTACAATATATATACATACACATGTCGCTCTGACTTACAACGGATTTGCGACGCGGGCGCGCGCGGTCTGCGCACTCGCGGGATCTGCGCGCTCATTGTTGCTGTCGGTGGCTTCGAGGTTTCCAATACCCTGGGCTTGATCGGGATGGTCCTGGACGTCCGCGATCGACGGTGCGTGGACTGGAGTGCTAGGACGATCGCCAGAGAGGCCGAAGGTGCGATCAGATATGTCGGTGCTGCCAGAGGAGGTAGCCATGCCAGACAAGCTCGCAGAGTCGCCAGAGGCCGTGGGATCGTCTGAGTTCATGTTGTCAGCGTCGCCAAGATATGTCGTAGTCTCGCCAGACTCAAGCAGCAAGGACGAGTCAGCTATGTCGCCCTGAGGGCATACCGCGAGGCCCGAGTTAATCACCGTGTTGGTGATCGCGGCGTCGCCTGAAGTCGCCGGGCTTGCAGGGACAGTGGCGTCACCCGAGCGCACTTGTATGCTCGGGTGAGTGTCGGCGTTGAGAACCATCGGGCTCCCAGATTCTAGAGCATCGGGAGCTTCGACAGGAGTGTTGTCTGGCAGGGGTAGATAGTCGAAGTCGAAGTCGTCGCGGACCGGCACAGGGGCAAGACAGATGTCGTCCTTGACGATCGTGGCATTGAGCGCATTGCTCTCTGGCATCGTGCACGCACGCTTGAAAGGTGCGCCGAGTTCCTCATCTGCGTCCCGTTTGCAGGACGCAGGATGGCCTAGATCGTCCTCGGTGCCCACGTCCATCGTGTACTGTGCGGCATCTACGTGACAAGGAATCGTCAGTCTGTGCGCTGCCAACAGGGCGTCCATACCTAGTGTAGCGGCCTTCTGTACTCTCCTGTTGTTGCGACGCTTGTCCATCTTCTTGTCGTGTTTGGCCTTGATGATCTGAATCTCCTCGATGAGCAGCGGGTCCGTGACACGGCGCGGGTCCACGCTAGCCAGGAAGTTGGATCGCCACTGGGAGAAGCCGCCCTGGCCGAGCGCGTCGCTGTGCCAGCCGTTGTGACAGAACCCAAGCTCGGGGGCCTTGCGCAGGATGCGCTGCGTGAAGTCCAGCTTGAAGGGGGTCGTCGCGGTGTGCCAGGTCTTTGGGAGGGCAGCAACACCATGCTCCTGTGCATGCTCGCGCCAGATCTCATATCCGTATCTGCGGATCTCCCTCGCGCGCACCGCGGTCACCGGCGTTCCATCTGGGTTAGTCATGAACGTCTCCTTGGTCTCACCATCTGCCATGGCAGTGTTGCCGCGCCGCCGCTCCTGTCCGGCCTTGGTTACCTTGTCTTTGCGGTTGGTCCATCGTTCACGGTACCAATAAGGGTGCTAAGTATGGCGACGTGTCAGCACATACACGCGCATATATGCGCGTACTCACTTCCTCGTGGCCCTTGTGGGTATACTTCACGATCTTGAATGTACCATCGTCGTTCATAGGCAGATTGAAGGCCTTCAGCGTCTCGTACGTGCAGCGGGTTCCAGCGAAGTGCGCGAGGGGTGCAGGCGCACATTCGGGATCCTCGGCGTACGGCGTCGCGTCGGAAGCGATGCCTGGGTTGATTCCTGGGACGAGCTCGGGGTCGAGTGCAAAAGACGACGCGCGCGTGCTAAGATTGTGGTGTTAGCCGGGTATATGCTTGATCTACTCACTCGACTCACCAGGTATCCACGGCACGCAGCGCAGCATTCTCCCGGTGCAGACGATCGACTTCGGCCTGATTTCCAAGGACCTGGGGGTTCAGATGACTCCTATGAGGTCAATGTATGCGTACCTTGTTGTAGAACATAGCGCTCTCGTGTTGATGGCGCTGCAGCTCAGCGTTCTCCCACCGTAGGCGCTGCAACTCGTTCATCGAGTTGCGAGGCGTGCCCTGGAAGGACGCATGTATGTGGTATCATATACAGCAACATTAACGCGACTTACCTGTGCTGGCCCCGCTGTCCAATACATCATCGGGGAGACCGGGGGTGTCGGAAGTGCGCCCCGCGGTGCGTTCTGATCCAGGATCGTCGTCGTTGCTGGGATTGACATGCCGATCCCTGGGATCGTCGGGATCGGCGTCGTGTGGCTCGTGGTTGCCGCTGGCGACATTGGATTTCCATCTTGATCGTGCGCTATCACCTGCCGCATGTTGTGGGCGACTGAAAGGAGGGGAGGAGGCCTAGCGAGGAGAACAAGAACAAGAACGAGAGGTGGGGGCAGTCGTGGGGGGAGGAGAGCAGACGAGACAGAGAGACAAGAGAGACGCGAGCGCGTCGCGTCAGAAGGGGATCACGTGGGCGTGGGCTCGATGGGCGCCAGGGACCGTGCGCGAGGCGCGACCTTCGACATTCTCTACCACCTTGTCCACTCCTCTCCTTTCTCGATTCTCACCTCGCCACACAACGACCCTGCCAACCCCGGCTTTCTGCAAGACCACGAGACGCAGGGTACTACAGGAGGATGGATAGAACAGGGAGGGAGGAGAAGCAAACTGAGGACGGGTCTGGGGTCTCACAGCCTGAGCGCATGTCCCAGTATGTCCCCTCCTGTGCTCCTCGTGCGTTGCATTCCTGACCCGCCCAGGTTCCTCGAACGCGAGGGACCTGGGCTATTCCAATGGGCTACCCAGTTTCAGGACACCCCAGACTTCACACACACGCCAACGTCTCAAGTGTGTGCCCGTCTGGCACAGACGTCATTCCGCCTCGCCCAAGTCGCTCTGCGTGTAGCCTGGGGGCTCGGCGAGCATCCAGAGCATCAAGAGGACGATACTACCGACTTCCTGATGATAAGGCACGAGCTCGTCACGGCTTTCCAAGCTGTCGAGGACGTCATACCGCGGGACGCTCGCCCTTTCATGTCCACACCCGCCGCAGCTCTGCGTATCAAATCTCCACCTCTGCCACACGCCATTCCGATTGCCCCGATTGTCCACGACACGTTGCTCCCTGCGCCAGGCTCTCAACGCCTCGCCGCATCCCACGGGTCACGCGCGTCCTCGCGTTCGATATCGTCGCCTCCACCGCAGAGGACTAGCTCACCTGTCCCTATCCAACCTTACCAGCCCAGCTCCCCTGCCACCCCTGAGGTCATCGACTCAGATTGGGTCTCACCAGGTCAGATCATCCCTTCACGTCCATCGTCCCTTGCAGGTGGGGACCTTTCGGGGGCGTCGACGCCCATCACAGCGTCTCGCGCCCCTGTGGATCACAACCACTTGGCAAACCTCGTAGCCAACGCTCTCCTCGAGCCTCTCTGCGAGAGGATGCATGGCGACCCATTCCTCGACGCCCTCGCGAGCCGCGTCGCCACCCTCCTCGGTCCTCGCATCGACCATGCGGTAGCTCAGACGTTCCAGAAGAATGACACCGGCGCTGGCTCTGCGTCGTCTGCGCCCCTCAAGTCTTCAGACTCAAAGAGACGCAAGTGCGGTATGTATTCCTTCATCATCAGCTTACATTGAGATCAAGCTGATCAGACTGCAGGCTGACGATACCACGCCATGTGTCGTCCCCGCTGTCCTCGTCCCCGCTGTCCTCGTTCTTGCTGTCCTCGTCCCCGCTGTCCTCGTTCTTGCTGTCCTCGTCCCTGATGTCCTAGTCCCCGCTGTCCTCGTCCCCGCTGTCCTCGTTCTTGCTGTCCTCGTCCCCGCTGTCCTAGTCCCCGCTGTCCTTGTTCACCATGATAAGTCGGTTCACGCTGATATGTCCCGGGTGTGCGCGTCCCCACTGTATAATACAATTCCTTCCAGTTCTCGTGGGCAATGCATTGTGACTGTATGTACAAACATAATCAATTCGAGTCAGGGTCCTCCTCCTCTTCGTTGTCAGGCTCCATATATCCCTGTAAGATGCTGATCTCCATTCCAATTTTCTCCCCAACATAGAACCTCCGTGCGCGCAGGTCTGCTGCGTCGGGACGGGCTGCTTCCTCTGCGGTAAGAATCGAGGGGAACATTGCGACGACAGATGCAATGTCTGTGGCCTTGGCAACACGGCGAGCATGTGGCTGGGCCATGCAAGCAGTCAGAACACCGAAGGTAGACGTGTAGAGTGCGGCATCTCGGGCGGAGAAGGGCGCAAGCATCACTAGACCATGTTCACGCCCTTCGATGTCCATCTGGAAGAAATACTGGACTTCCGCATATGTGTCGTCGGCAAGCTGGAACATCGAACATCAGGTCAGTGTTAAACTGAGTGTGTGCGATCAGCCACACACGTACCCGGATCATGCGTGCACGACGAGGTACTCGACCAGCAGCCTCCCAGGCGCACTCTTTCCATGCCGTCCTTGCAATCTGACCTGTGGGAATACGAAGCCGTGCCCATTTCTTGAACCAGGGCACCCACGCAGGATCGATGTTCAGGATGTTCTCTCCATGGAGGAAGGCATGAATAGCGTTGTGCTCGGAACGCAACTCAACATCATGTCCAGTACGCTCCCGTGCGCGCATGAGTGTGAAACCATTCCCCAAGTCCACAGAGGAGGGTGGGTCCCCAACCTCGCGCACGAGGACGGGGTACATGGCCTGCAGGGCAATTTCCTATAGAAAATATGCCATCATGACCCTGCTGACAAGACCAGTAGACATAACATGCGCACCTGGGCCCGACGCACGCAATGCGCAGTGACAACAGCATACGGAAAGTTGTGCTGGTGACACTCCCCAGTGATGTTCCCAATGAAGTTCTCCATGCACCATTGACAGCGTGTCGCCCCAGAGCCACAATCATAGATTTCGGGAATAAGGTGGATGAGCAGATGGATGCATGGACGAACAAAGTGGAGTCGCTCGAGCTGGCGCTTGTAGAAGTAGGCCTCAAACTCCTCGACAAAGACAACGAGGTGCTCATGTGCAGGTGCAAGCTGCGCCGTCTTGACAGAGCGCTGCAACGCCACACGGACACCAGCAACAAGATGGCAGAAATTGATGAAGAACTTGTGGGGAAGGAGATGGCGTAGGAGTGTTGGAAGCATGGTCCACGTGTACGTCATCCACTCCTCCGCCTTGTAGCCGCTAGTAAGCTTGAGTGCAATGTTGCGAGGAGTGTGTCCAAAGGAACCAGGCAGATAGCGACCGTACGTCTCGACGAGAAGTCCATGATCAGTCCATGCCTGAGCACGACGAAAACAAGCCCAAGGCCAATTGTTGATGGAGTCATTCTTGTCGCACACAAGTGTGGCGCGGAGGAGGGAGATGTAGTGCTCAGGGACGTTGAATGCAAGCAGATGCATGGGGTCCATGGGCAGGCAGATTGGGAGTGACAGGTACTTGCCTTCAAGCAACCCCAGGAGTATAGAAGGCTTGCCAAAACCCGTCAGGCAGCGCTCCTCCAGATAATCAGGCTCGTTCCGGACAGCTCTGATGCGTGCGATAGCCTCCCGGTATCGAGCACACCTAGCAGCAGGGCTCTCGGGAGCGGCTCGATAATCAACATCAACACCACCGCCACGACGGCTGGTGTAGTTGTCAGGTTTCAATGCAGCAGGGTAGTATGTAGAGCCACCGGGCTTACTACGACCCTCTTGCTTGCATCCGGTACGACAGCCCAGAAAGCCCTGGTGACCAACACCGCCGCTGAGAGGTATGAGCCCGGGAGTATCTGCGGTCTCAAAGACGACATAGATATTCTGGTGCATAATGCGCTCCTGGACCGCATCCCAGACAGTGAGGCCCTCCCGTTGGACGGCGGAGATGTGATAGAATGTGGGGAATAGGAAGGAGTCCGTGAGCTTCGGCTTGTTCGGACCACCAATGACGCCAGCAGGGAGTACAAACCGCTTCTTGTAGCGGCAGTCAGGCGGCAACTCGAATACAACCCAAATCAGAAACCAACAGTCTGAGGCCTTCGAGGCGTAGAGCTGAGCACCATCCATAGAGAACATCAGGACCATGTCATCGTCGGTGATGTTCTTCGTCACATCGACCTCGTCAAGGTAGAGAGCACCCTGGTACAAGTCGTCGATAACTGTGATAGGATCTTGTTGCTCTAGCACACGCCTGGTGACCTCACGACGATGCTGCATGAGTCGAGCGGTGCTCGGAGAGCTCCTCAAGATCTGGAGCTGCGGGCCAACGGGGAAGGTGGAGAATGTGCGGCGAGCGACACGATGACCTTTGGCCAATTCAACAGGATCATAGCGCGGCTCGCGTTCAGGACAGATAGGACAGCGAACAAGCTGATCGAAAGGGCCGGTGTAACCAAGGCAGCTGTTGGGACACATGTCATGTTTGATGGGCTCCAGGCCTGTCGTCTTCGCAATGAGTCGCTTGGCGCCCTCGTAAGACAGAACATCCTCCTCGGGGTGCGCCCGCATGAACGCGCGGCGGTTGTCCTCATAGTTGTCCTCTGAGGCTGAGCCTCGTGCATAGAACATCTCGATGGCCATGAGCTCCAACCTCTCGAGCTCAGAAGGAGGACGCGGAGGTGGATTACGCATGCGAAAAATCGCATCGCTTGACATGCCCGATCGCTCGAGCGTAGCCTCCTGGATCTCCTCGATGAAATCCTGACCCAACTGCACGTCCGGGAGACGTGGCACGCGCGGAACACCTGCCTGTTCGACATGCCCAACCTCGGGGTTGTCGTCAACTGGCGGGTCCTGCACTGTGTGCCGGTACAGTGCGGCTCTGGCCCGACGCGCGGCACGTCTGACCTCCTCCTGCGCGACAAGCTCTGCGCGGCGGGCCTCGTCCTGCACGAGTCGCTCAGCGCGGCGGGCCTCCTCCTGCACGAGTCGCTCCGCGCGGCGGGCCTCCTCCTGCGCGAGCAGCTCAGCCTGACGGGCCTCCTCCTGCGCGACTAGCTCAGCGCGGCGGGCCTCCTCCTGCGCGAGCAGCTCAGCGCGGCGGGCCTCCTCCTGCGCGACTAGCTCAGCGCGACGGGCCTCCTCCTGCGCGACTAGCTCAGCACGACGGGCCTCCTCCTGTTCACGAGCCTGCTCGGGTGTCAGACTGGGAGGTCGAGGCGGAGTGGATGGGAGACGAGGAGGAGACACGGGCTGCGAGGCTGCGCGTCCCGGGGATGGTATCTGTAACAAGGGTTGTGAGTGAGGCACTATGAAAGCAGCACATGCGACTGACCGTGTACCGGGGGCGTTTGGGTGCACTAGGAGTTGACGGCGGGCTGCCGGGAGGGCTGCGCAATGGGGTGCTCGTGGACGCTTGCGCTGCCCTCGCGCCAGTGGCAACATCGGGCGCACGAGGTGGAAACGCAGGTCCGCCGCTCCCACCAGCTTGGGACCCGGAATCCGAAGGCGCGCGCGCGGAGGAGGCAACGCGAGCATCGTTGTCGCGAAACTTGCGGTGCTTGTGATATACACTGAAAGTCACTGGCGTCCCGACGCCGCCGCACTTCTCCTTGCAATTACACCTGTGGGTATATCTAGGGTCGTTCTCCCGGTCCATGGGGGTCTGTGGGAGTGCTTCGTGCCGCCACAACGATTGCAGTGGCGCGCGCGAGTGCACCGGAGAGGGAGAGATCGGGCCACCAGGATAGAGACGACGAGCAGGGGAGAGCGAGAGCAGGAGAGACGACGAGCAGGGGAGAGCGAGAGCAGGAGAGACGACGAGCAGGTGGGACGACGAGCAGGAGAGAGCGAGAGCAGGAGAGCGCACAGGAAGCACAGTGCAGCTGCAGGGTACGAGAAGGCGAGTACACGCCAACTCGCCCGTGCAAGCCCAATGCGGCCTGCATGCGTCTGGTGGCAGGTCGACGCGCGCACTGCGCAGTTGCTAAATTGAAAGACGAGAAGCGCCCACGGACGCAGAATTGACCGAAGATTGCAACGCATTCAAAAATCTGTGATTGATTGCGCGAATTCAGAGGTTGGAATTGATCCAGGTCTGTCTAGTTATCTACGGACACTCGTGGTTATTGCTGGTCACCCTGGGTTAGCCGAAGTTTCTATGTCGATTCTCACTGGGCTTGATGCCGCAATCCATATCGTCGTGCACCCTATCATGACTGGGAATCACGATCGCGATCTCTACCACCTTCCTTCTAAGGTCGCGGCATTCCGGATGTGCTCTTCCGTCGAACAACAAGATCTTTCGAGCTGTCTGTACGCGCACGCAATCACCACTGGCTGGGCTCCAGGTGAGTATACACTGTGCCAAGTGTTGGTTCAAGCGGGTCTCATATGTTTACGCAGACTGTATCTCATACAATATCACGATCACCGATGAGTCGGGAGAACCACTCTGTATGTTTGAGAGACTGGAAGTGGCGCAACACGGCTTCTCAAGGGCAACTGTGAAGCAACGTTACGACGTCGTTTATCAGCCCTCTGGTCTCGTTCTTCCCTCGCTGAGCGAAGACCCTCCTCTGCCGTTCGTCACTGCAGCTGTCCCCTCTCAGCAAAGTCACCACCATGGCCTCGAATGTCATGCCGTTGGCGCCGTTCCTATCTCGCCCTCAACGTCGTCTGGATCAGACTGGGACGACGCGACTCAGTCCACAGACGTGTCATCCAACCGCGGAGACAACGGCGCTTCTCTCATCCTGGAATACGTCAGGGGCGAGGAGATGCGGCTCCAGGGTCCGATAGCATCTCTAGATCCTCGGGAGCACGCGTCACTTCTCTTCGTTGCCGAGGACGGTCTCAACGGTGACGGCGCTCTTGGTTTCACTCGGTCTCTTCGGAAGGAGTACCCAGCGTGGACTGTCCGAGTCGCCGTTTTCGATTCCTCGTGGACGCGCCAGCAACGCTTGTACGCCTCCGATGTCCTGCTCTGGCTTTCTGAAACTGAGCTGGAGATGAGGGTCGACAAGGACGGTGCTGTTCATGTGCCGCGCATCACGCTCGCATCTGCGCCTTCCGACCGTTTTCCCTTCGACCCTAAACTTCCTTGGGTGCTGCGCAATGGAGAAATTGCCCAAACGTATGCTCCACGATCCCTCGGAGATAGGCGTATTGTGCAAGTGTCCGCAGTCCATCCGCATGGCGGCCATGTCTGGGCGTTCACAGGCACAGTTGAAGGCTCGTCCCACCAGGTTGTAGGCGTCACAGCCTCGCCAATCTCTAGCCATCTCGAGGTTCACGAGGGCTCGATTGCGGAGCTCCAAGATGGTCTCTCAGGCTTAATCTTCAGTGGCCCATCTCTTCTCGCACCTACTNGGCTTAATCTTCAGTGGCCCATCTCTTCTCGCACCTACTGTCGCAGCACTCGCCATTGGTCCTAACGCGTTCTCGCAGCCCTCTCGTCTCCAAAACAAGCGAGCGCTGGTCTATGCCACGCCTTCCTCTTCCGATGGCGAGCTCGCTCATGAGATCCAGTTGGTGCTCAGTCGACTCGGTGTGGAGGTCTCCTCCCTCACGTCCTTGGGGGACGTCGCGTTGAACTCTCAATACGCGCGGAAGCCACACTTCATCTTGGCTGGCGCATGTAATCGGCACGACATGGCGGTCTTGCGGTCCCTGTTGCCTGACACGGGACACGCTCTCTTCTGGAACGACTCGGATGTCGGTATTGCGAAGATGCTTGCGGATGACCCTTGGATCGTCGGAGATGCTGTGCGCGCGGCGCTCGAGTACAGTCGTAGTCTGGCACTTCCAGCGATCACGTACACTCCGCTATTAGCCGCACTGGGAGACGTCAGTGCAGACGTGACCGCGCGGCTTCCGTCTCTGTTCGACCCGCACAAGGCGTACCTGCTCGTCGGTGGCATTGGGAGTCTGGGGCTGCACATCGCTTTATGGATGTATGACGTGAGTGTATTCAGTCCTTGAAGCAGAGTTACACTGACGAGAGGCGTAGCATGGGGCCAGGCACCTCATCTTGACGTCTCGTTCGGGACCTGAGAGTCTTCGGAGCCGAGGCGACTTTATCGGGAAGAGGATCCTCGACTACCTCAGCAGCCGCG
>WJSG01012668.1:0-27113 GCA_016618145.1 Sanghuangporus lonicericola | reverse complement strand
CGGGGCCCACGGTGTCCATGGGAGTGGGATTGTCGCTGCTGATCCCTACGGTTTCACGACAGTGGTGGGTGCTATTCGCCTGGGCTGATCGTAGTGGGACGAAGGGCAAACGCTGACCATTCTCTAGTCCGCAACAACACAGGGTCACTTCGGACATCCCTCGCAGGGCATCAAGTCGTACTCTGTCCATACTGCTGTTGAAACCATACGGCGGTACTAGTACAGTGCCATTGCGGCACATCGCGGAGCTTGCTTCAGAGCACGACCTTTAAAGTTACGAACGGATATGTTCTGATTGAGTTGTTTCCTCCTGAGCTCAGTATCTGTGTCGCCCTGTCACAAGTAGGTAGTAGTAGAATTTACTGCAACTTCGGCCTTCTACAGGCGTCCAGGACGAATGTGCAAGAAGGATCGCCGGTTGGGATGCTTCGAAGTGGACTGGGTCTTATTCTCTGCATACGTGTGCTTGAGCTCCATCTGCCCTAGTGGTGCAGTGTTCGCTGCCAGCCTGAGGCTCAGTAAGTACAGTACTTAAGTCTGAGGTCAACATGCGCGCGCCTACGACCTGCCACGACGTAAGCGATGGTTGCACAGCTTTGCCTGTATGTAATTCGTTCGGGCGGGCCTGAACATCAGCATCGCCAGCCAAGTTCCGCCGGATCCGCCGGATCCGCCGCATTCCGCCGGAACACCGATAATCTCGGGGATCCCCGGCGGAACACTGATAATCTCGGGGATCCCCGGTGATAGGCGCGCCCGGGCCGCGCCCACTTCAACGCAGTGCCGCTGTGGCTTGTACGCTTGTACTGCCCGTTGTACCTTACGCACTGAATCGGCGTAGTATTCCGTGACCCAATTACATCTCCTCTCAAATCATTGTAAGCCGCAAGATCCCTTAAATAACAGTATCCCATTCCTGGTAAGTAACAAGCCCTCCATGACCTATCCTAACCCAGTCCGAGCCGGATGCCACGCACACACGGTGGAAGCTACCGCGGAACAGGTTGTAAACCGCCCCAGAACGTGCCGACGTCTGCGGAAGCTGTTGTCACTCACCGCGGAACCGCTCCTAAACTGCAGCGGAAGGGGCTGAGCACCGCGGAACGAGTTGTGAACCGCCGCGGAACATGCCGGCCGCCATGCAAACAGCTGCGAACCACCGCGCAACTAGTCGTATATACAGCCACTCCAACCACCTCAGGGGTTCGGCCCCCACACTTCAACTTGCTCGCATATAGATCCCACAACCTCACACCGGAGATTGCAGATCCCGTTGTCGTGGGACACTCGTGAAAGCCAGCCGTAGCCTACTCGCACAACTCAGACGCAGCCTGGGACCCACCCAGAACACTCCTGGTGGTGCCGCCGAACCCTGCTCCAGACACCGCGCGCACATTGGCGAACTCTGTTCGAGACAGAGCGGAATGCCGCTCGAGACATTGCGGAACGCAACCCGACACACCGCGGCACGCAGCTCGAGACATCGCGGAACGCAGCTCCGCTGGAATCTGCCGTAACGTAAGATGCTGCCTGCCTACGCTGAAATCACCCTCTGCCTTAGTGTAGCCACTCGAGACAGCCGCTCGAGACATTGCGGAACGCAAGCCGAGACACCGCGGAACGCAAGCCGAGACACCGCGGAACGCAGCTCCAGACATCGCGGAACGCAGCTCGAGACATCGCGGAACGCAGCTCCGCTGGAATCTGCCGTAACGTAAGATGCTGTCTGCCTACGCTGAAATTGCCCTTTGCCTTACCATAAGCCCAGACGTTTCCGCCCTCCCCTCCTACATCGCGCAAGGCACTTCACCACACCACGGAAGGCTGTTCAAGACGCCGCGGCAGGCTATGCTTACCACTGCAGAACCTGAGTACGGTCAAACGCCTGCGTCTGTCCTACACTACTTACTCACATCCTTGCATTCGTCCATAGTCTACCCTCGGCATCGACCAGACCGCTCACGTCGCCAGCTCCCAGTCGCTCAGAAGGTCTTCATGGCTACCCGTTCTCCCCGGCACACCAGTTCCGCTGTCCGGAACGAGCTTATCATTCGCAGAACCTGGTCTGAGGTCTCACGCATCACACAACACCGAAGATGCAACGGAAGACGTGCAGCGATGTCGCGGAACACGGGCAGCGACATCGCGGAAGACGGGCAGCGACATCGCGGAAGATGGGCAGCGACATCGCGGAAGATGGGCAGCGACATCGCGGAAGATGGGCAGCGACATCGCGGAAGATGGGCAGCGACATCGCGGAAGATGGTCAGCGACATCGCGGAAGACGGGCAGCGACATCGCGGAAGACGTGCAGCGACATCGCGGAAGACGGGCAGCGACATCGCGGAAGACGTGCAGCGACATCGCGGAAGACGTGCAGCGACATCGCGGAAGACGTGCTCCAACATCGCGGAAGACGTGCTGCCACATCGCCGAACACTCGCAGCGACATCGCGCAAGACAGACGGGCGGCGACATCGCGGAAGACACATGGGCAGCGACATCGCGGCATACGACGAATCGGCGCTGAACACCACGGGCAAGACACACTCGAAACGCACCTCAAACTAGGACTCATGCCGCACTGTCCGGCTGGCTACTAGTCCACAATCGCGTCCACAGCCTGTGTCGCTGCCATCCGGGGCGACGCGAACATCACGTAAGGACGGTCGTCCAGTCTCTGCCTTCACACTGAATCATGCTTGGGCACGCTGAACATTGCAGCGAACAACTCGCAAGGCTAGATGAGCCGCACATCTCGCAAGACGGTATCGCGGAAGATAGCTTTGAAACCGCGCAGGCGCGCCGCGAACATCGCGGAACACACTCCACGCACAGCGGAAGGACACCGCCAACATCGCGGAACACGGGGACAGGCATGGCGTAAGACATTCATAGGCATCGCGCAAGGCAGACATGCACAGACCCATCGGGTCTTTGCTCGAGAAGTCTATCTCACATGAGCAGCGTTGGGGAGAGGGAGAGGGAGACGACATTCATATAGCATTGTCACGGGGCACACAGCGGTTTCAGAGTCATGGTACGAGCAACAGGAGCGTTCAATGTACATTACAGTTCTGAGCGTGCGATGATGGAGTCAAATATGAGACGCGTTGCACAGTCATTCGTTCATGTCAATCAAGATTGACGACCGGACGGTCCTGCGGCTGCATTCTCTTGGCCGGCTGGCCGAGAACGTCGCGATACTGAGTTCGCTTGGACCACCGTCTGAGAGTTGACGTTCGCCGGTCTAGCGGTCGCGACGTTCGAGGGGCCAGCGGTGGCGACGTTTGCCGGTGCAGCCGCAGCAGCATCGTCTGTCCGAGGACCTACAACCACGGTTAGCGACATAACACTCTATGGACAAGCCCACTTACGTTTCGCCTCGCTGTCCGACTCCGAGCTGGAGTCCGAGGAGAGCTCGTACCTCCTGCGCTTGAGCTGCAGGAGCTCGTCGTTCGTCTTGACGAGGTGCTCCAGCAAGGTGCGTATGTCTCCCAGGATTGCGGTGTTCTCGTCCGTCGTCTTCTTCCCAATTGAGCCCTTGTGCGCCAGGCTCGAGGTGTCTCCACTCTTCGTCTTCCTGCGGGTCGACGGCTTCCTCGAGATCCCTGCCTTCCCCTTGCCGGCGACTGGCGGGTCATCGTCCTGCAATTGATCTATGTCCTCCTGGTCACTCTCGTTCGGGCCCACCTGGACGGTCCACTGCGCCAACGGAGGTACGCGATCCGCTCGCTGCTTCCCCTTGGACTCCGTCCCGACCGTGCCAGCGCGTGGTTGTTTCCCGTCCTTGGCGACCTCCTGCGGCTCCCCAACCACGCCCGTAGGCTCCGCGGTCTCGCCCGTCGCGTCGGTCTCATCCTTCTTGCCCGTGGTGTCCGTGTCACCTGTCGCGCCCGTCTCGCCCTCCTCGCCCGTCTCACCTGTCTCGCCCTCCTCGCCCTCCTCGCCCGTCTCACCTGTCTCGCCCTCCTCGCCCATCTCGCCCTCTTCGCCCTCCTCGCCCATCTTGCCCGTCTCGCCCGTCTCGCCGGTTACGTCCTTCTCGTTCCTCGCTTTCTTCTGGCCTCGACCGCGGACGATGGCGTTCTTCAGCTTTTCCTGACCCCTCTTGCCCATCCATTTCAACGATGCCGGGATCGGGGTCAGGCCGAGGTCCCTGGCATGCTTGTAGTCCATGCAGGAAGGGGTTGCAGCATGGCCGAGCTGGACCATCTCTGTGGGCCCAGTCAGTATCGCTGAACGCGTTAGGAAAGAAAACGTACTCGTCTGGTGTGTGCAAGCACGCGCGTCGGTCACGTAGCACGCGAGGCAACGAATCGAGCTCCCGTTGTGCCGCGTGCACTCTCGCCCAGCCTCGACGCATGGGATGCAGTCGTCCTCGCGCACGGTCGTGAAGTCCCTGAACCACTTCACTGCCTCCTCCATCCCACCCTTGAACTGTTTGAGGCGCAACAGTGCCGGAATAATGGTGAGGTCGATGTTCGCGGCGTAGGCTGCCTGGACGGCCGGTTCCAGGTCGGGGTGGTAGGTGTTCGGGTCGAGGGGCATGTTGGACGATGCTGGCGGTGCGGTGTGCACAACGTTCTGGGAGGCCCTACGCTTATGTTCGCCACCGACGCGTGGCGTGCTGCGGCAAAAACCAGCAAAGAGCGGAGAGGTGAGTCATCTATAGCTGCAGCACCCGCCTGTGTTGGCTCACCGTGTCCTAAGATCGAAGCAGTCGTGCTGCGGCGGGATGGTCACGATCACGTGGGCGTGTCAAGCCCGACGCGTCGGCCCACGCGGGTTAGGAAACATATAATGAAGCGGTAAGCAGGCATGCCAAGGGAAGATTTCCTGGCGCAGTTGGTTCCGCGTCGGACACAAACTGTCTCCGGTCTTGGGTTCGATTCCTGCTGCAAACACTTGCACTTTCATGCGGAATTTTCTCACGCCTCTTTTTCTTGGCTTGTCTGAATTCATTCTCCAAATCGTTCACCTCAAACCTGCCCTGGTTCAACAGATCACTGGATGCCAGTCACTGAAGCGTCTCACACGTAGAGGCCCCGCCTCCGAGGTCGGAGGATCGCGCAGGCGCAATCCAGCTGAAACACGTGTTGTGCAAGGTGTGTTGAGCACTACGCCGACGATGTACCATACTGACTGTCGTTTGCACAGCCGTCATGAATACCAACCACCAAGCGAAGTCCTGCACCGCAGAGGACGTGCGTTCCACAGCACCGCGGAGACGGCATCAGCCACCGCGGAAGACGGCATCAGCCACCGCGGAAGACGGCATCAGCCACCGCGGAAGACGGCACCAGCCACCGCGGAAGACGGCACCAGCTAACACGGAAGCCAGCACCGGCCAACGCGGAAGAGCTGACCACACACGTTGTGGTCAGTTCTCGGTGCTTTCTACATAGCTCAAGCTCCAGCAAGGCCCCGCCCCCGAGGTCGGAGGATCGCGCAGGCGCAATCCAGCTGAAATACGTGTTGTGCAAGGTGTGTTGAGCACTACGCCGACGATGTACCATACTCACTGTCGGTTGCACAGCCGTCATGGATACCAACCACCAAGCGAACTCCTGCACCGCAGATAACGTGCGTTCGACAGCACCGCGGAAGACGGCATCAGCCACCGCGGAAGACGGCATCAGCCACCGCGGAAGACGGCACCAGCTAACGCGGAAGCCAGTACCGGCCAACGCGGAAGAGCTGACCACACACGTTGTGGTCAGTTCTCGGTGCGTTTTACATTGCTCAAGCTCCAGCTCAGTTCTCGGTGCGTTCTACATTGCTCAAGCTCCAGCAACCCGCACAAGTCCACGTTGCGCTCGCTGTAGCAAGCACTGAAGACGGCGTCAGCCACCGCTGAAGACCCCACGAGCCAACGCGGAACCCAGTACCAGCCATCGCGGAGGAGCTGACGACCCAGTTCTCGGTTCTTTCAATGTCGGTCGCGCCCGTGCAACCCGTACAAGTCCACGTTGCCCTCGCTGTAAGTGCGCCCTAGCAACCCATACAAGTCCACGTTCCCCTACCTGTAGGTGCGCCCGCTCCTTACCCACACATAGAACCTTGACGGCTAACCAGCTTGTCGTCGCCCACATCCATCCTGCTTAGCATCACAGATTCAACCGTCTTGTACAGATGTCCTAAGCTCGTCCCAAACGGTATTGGTAAGTATGTGCATGTAGGTGCCACTCCGACGTTCCATGTGCCGATCCATTTCTAGATGTCCCTCACGCGCAAACATGTCTCTCCCGGCTAGCCCACGCCGGTCAGAGGGATACACTCACACGCCTCGTACTATCCCGTATGTGTATGAGCAGTCACCCTGCGTGGCTACCCTGTGCCATCACTGTGGCTGAGACGGTCTATATAGAACCATCGCTTGGCGCCTATAAAAACCCCTTCAGCCCTCAGCCTCACGGCTGCTGTGTTCCACTCTTGTGTGTTCAGATCATAATTCGCCTGCCTCCCGCCTTCTCCGAGTCGTTACCATGCCCGTCCAGTCACGTCTCCCTCCCTCTGCCATTGCACACCTCCGGCTCTGCGGCAAGTGCGAAACCGGCAGGCTCACTCCCCCGGTTCTGTGCAAAGGTACCAAAAAGCTCAGCGACCGCGACCGCTGGTACGAGTTGGTAAGCGTCCTCACCATCTGGTTGGCGTATGCGCACCAACGTCCTCCTAGTGTCTCAACAAACTCATGGACGCGCCCGTCGAATGCGACTATTTCGACTGGCGCGATGACATACCTCGCGGCGCCCCTGCTCGAGGGAGCCCCGAGCTACGCTGTCCTGGTTACCTCTGTGCGAATATACCAAATCCACGTCCCATCAATGTCGCATGCTTGTTGNCCTGGTTACCTCTGTGCGAATATACCAAATCCACGTCCCATCAATGTCGCATGCTTGTTGGGTGTATGCCAGCAATGTTGCGCGCACGCCCATTTGTCCCTGCTCGACCTGCCCCGGTGCCACATCACCGCGCATGACAATGCTACGGCCGACCGAGGTAAGCCCGTGGTATTGTCTCCGACGCGGCCGCTCAATTACTCACTGCAATTTTTCAGCTCCTCTGGAGGGACGAGTGCATTGGCATGACGCACCGGGCGAGCCGCCCTCCATCGACTCCGCTGACTCCCCGACGCCGCCAGCTGACACCCGGCGTACGACCCGCGCCTCCTCAGCTCGCCAGCCGGACACTCGAAACGGCTCGCCCGTCACTCAGGCATCGTCTGCCACCCGTGGGCGCCGTGCCGCTTCGCAACCTTCCCGCTCTGCGCGTGCGGCCGCCCGGACTAACGCGCCGGCTCCGACGTCCACTCCCACCCCTCCCACGCTGTCTCAGCCGCCCCGCGTCGCTCCTGACCGTAGTGAGCCTGCATCCTCATCTGAGCCTTCGGGTGGTCATGTATCCCGTCGTAAGTCTCAGTTCGGCATATCTATCTCGCCGAATTACGACCTGTGTCTAGATCAAGCCGATGACCTGGATCGAGCGCGCAGCCAGCAGATGACAGCTCACGCCGCTGTCCAGCAAGCTCAGACACGGACATTCTACTTGAAGTGGTGGCACAAGGTGAGCACCGCAGGCAAGTATCTCGCCTTGTCTCTCACATTCTCTTCATAGAACGACAAACCGGCAAAGTACATCCAAGTTACTGCTCCAAACTGGCCGCTCTTCCACCCGAAGGAGTCTGAGCATCTCGTGAACCGCTTCAAGGTCGACACGGAATTCTTTGAGGTGTTTGACTGGGTCTCAGACACCTGGTTGTCGTGCTGGAAGGACTCTCCCGCCCAGCGGGTCGACGTCCGCCCGCCCCAGATCATGCACTATCGATCTGAGGGTGTCACTCACGCCCCAGATATGCCAGGGGCGGAACCGCGCGGCGTCAAGCGAGCTCACGACCAAATTGATTACGGTGCCGTCCCAGAGTGGTGGGTTGCCATACTCTCCTCGGAATATTTACCCGCCGCTCACATCGCCCGCAGGTTGTCCTTGCCTCGCACGCCCGCCAATCGCCGCACAGCTTCATCCGCCTTCGGGTCAGCATCTCGAAGCACAAGCGGGGCTTCCAGCAGTCCCGGGTTCTCACCGTCGTCTATGCATTCCTTTCCCTCGCTGTTGTCAGGCTCGAGCTCGCGATCGTCCTCGCCCTTCACCACCCCGACGACCACGAGACAATGGTCGGGACCCCCTTCGTCGTCGAGGTTCGCGACTCCCGCACTCTCCAATGACGATTGGTCGACACCCAGCGGTTCGGGCAGATCGCATGCGGTCAGTTCCGCTCGATCGTCGCCCGGGCCCTCTGCAGGCCCGTCCGCCACTGCGGAGCTCTCTCCGATGTGGGCGTCCCGTGTTGAACTTGCGGCGGACGAAGAATCAAGCGGCCCGCTCGGCAGCGGCGCCTTCGATCCTTTGCTCAACACTCCGACTTCCACAATCCGGACGTTTTCCGATGCCGGTACCGAGGAGGCTGGGCCCAGCCTCCCCGCAGTTGTGTCCTCCCCCTCCCCCTCCCTCCCTTGTACTCCTCGCGGACCTCGCAGCTCCGGGTGGCCGTTGCGGTACGCGGTGGACATGATCCGCGGCTTCCAGAGGATGCACGACATGATGGCTACCGGATCGTCGCAAAAGGACGCCTTTGCAGCCGCCTTCCCCGGGCACGAGTTGAAAACGTCTACGTATGGTGACAACCACAAGGCGTACTCGAATGCTCTGCGTGTGCCTGGAGTTGTCGAGCATTGGGTAGCACTTGGCCGGACCCAGGCGGGGGAGTGGACCCTCTTCCGAAAGGACTGGAAACCTCGGCGGTAACCTCTACGTGAATTAGGATTACGCTATTTTGTTGTCATGCGATCTGTAGGAAAGAATAGTATGGCTTACTCGACGACGACTGGGCACACTGGATACACAGTCATGTAGATGCCATATCGGTGCCTTCCACCTCGACGTGCCTGCGTACTCGCACAAGTATGACATGTATTGCCTATTCACCGACTCATTCAGTTTTGCATGTGCTGACGCCATGCCGGCAGGCTTCGATAGGTTCGAAAAAAGGAAACCTCCGTCACTTCGCGTTTCATCATCCGCTCGCCTCTTTCACTCCCGTTCTCTCTCACTGCTAGTCACCACGTCCGCTCCGACAATTATTGCCATGGCACGCTCCAACCCAACTGCAACCACTATCCGCTCCCGCTTGCTACCATGCGACGCGTGCGTACCCATAACATGCTCGCAGTGGCCCGCTGAAAACGTGTATAATTAGTGCCAGGGCCTCGGACGAAGATCTACGTGTAAGTTCATGTACGTGCATCTCTGAACCGCATCATCGCTCACCCCACTCAGAAACTGCTGAGATGCACGTACATGAAGTTGAAACAGAAGAACGAAGTGAATTTCCTCGCGCGCCCCCAGCTCATCCGCCGCATAACATCCAGGGTCACGGTCGACTGGGCCCGCGTGCGCCGGTGGCTACAAACCGGCGTGGCCACGCCCTCAGAAAAGCCACCTAGAGGCCTCGGCCGTAGAGAGTGGCAGCTGGACGCATGTGCGCTGGATCTCATGCGCTCAGGCAAGATGGTCTCTCCTCCCGATGTCGCGGTACGTATTTCTCCCCGACCGCATGCTTCTGTGCTAGACTCTTTTTCCTATAGAGCTCCGCTTCATCGCAGCCCATCAGCGCCCCAGTAGGTCGAGGGCTTCATCGGCGATTAGTGGTGAGAGTAAGGCGTAATGCGGCTTCATCGCCAGCCATGCAGCAGAGTGTCAGCGCCCCGCCTACCGGAGTCTCCGAGCCCGTCACTCCCGGTCTCCTAGCACGCCTCACCATGGCTCATGCTACGCCCATGGTGAGTCCCGCGATATTCCGCCCGGCGGCGCAATTTTGAGTGGGCTCGCCATGTTTGCAGACTCCCCCACCGCGCCCGCTACCTGACGACGCCTTCAGGGCGTTCTCCAACCCGGTCCGCACTGTGTCGCGGCGTGGAGAAGAGACCAGGTACGTTGCTAACTTCGAGTTATTAAGCGGCCCGTCATGCTCAGTGAATCATTACTCAACGTGATCTCCCAGTTCCCGAGAGTCCACCCCGAGCCCGCCCGAGCGTGTCCGTCCTGCGACCCATATCCGTTCTCGCCACACTCACCTACCAGCTCAGGGTGGTCTGAGCGACTCTCCCGTGGCCCCGCGACTCTCGCACCCCGATGCTCCCTCTGCGGGCGAGTGCACGCTGGCAGCGCCGGGGGCACGAGAGCCGTCCGCACGCCCCGAGGCAAACTCCTTCAGCGCATCTGCATGCACGACGCCAGGACCGAACATGGCCTGCCACGCGCATATACAGCCAGCACAACCTCCCGCCACGGCCGCCCCACCCTGCGTACAGGCGGATGTACAGCGTGCACCTGTGGAGGTAGGCGCTGAACACAGCGCCGATGTTCTCATACATCCTTCCGGCGGCCGACCAGGAAGCGTCTCGGGCGAACCCTCGACCGCGTCTTCATCTCACCCCCCCGACGACGCAGCCAATCACCCGTCAGCCCGCGACCCTCCGCCGGGTGAACGAGTGCGCCCAGGACACGTCTCGGGCGACCCGTCCGCCGCGTCGTCGTCTCGTGCCCCAGACGACGCTGCCAATCACTCGTCAGCCTGCCAGCTTCCGCCTGGAGAACGAGTGTCGCCGCAATCCCAGCAGATTTCGCCGGCGCAAGCACACACTTCTCTGGCTGTCTTCCAGGAGCCGGCTGCCTCGGTGGCAGAATCGCCTCGCAGGTCAGTCGAATGGGATAGGTCGGACGCTGGCTGGCCGCGCAGCGGGTCGCCGCCCCTAGGTGCTCCTCGGGATGATTGGGACTATGAAACACTCCAAGCCAAGATTGCCACACGTGCGTCGGAGCGCACGCCGGAACCGCTCGCCGTCGAGGAGGTGCTCGTGCGCCAGCAGTACATGGCTATAGCTGGAGATGCGTGGCCCAGTCCCGGGGGTCTGCCAGCCGAGCCCTCGCGGGGTCATGAGGACTCGGTGGATGCTCAGTCTTCGATAGAGCATGCTTCTTACGATGGAGACTCAGCTTTCGAGGTCCCGGTCGACGGTCAGGGCAAGGATGCAGAGATCCTCAGGAGAGCCCTCATTGCTTGCAACTTCGTGCGTCATGCTCCAACTCTCCTTCGTCAAACTTTCGCTCACGCTAGCTCCGAGCGAGCAGGTCGATGGCCGCTATGTTAGCAGCTCACGCGCCTCCTCCCCTCCATGTACTCCCCTGGGTCTCCGAACCGTGCGCTCCACCTCCGTGGCGTCCGCCGTCACAGACCCTCTCGATCTCACAATCGACGAAGACTCCGACCTCCACGAATACCAAGATGTGCTAGATGCCGCCCAGCGCAGCTTGGTGGGTCACCGTTTGAACACGAAACGGGCTCGCAATGTCTGATAGCATAACTGCGTACAGGCCGCCGGATCGTGCCCGAGGCTGTTCCAACCCAATGAGGAGTGGTGGCCGACCATTTTTGTATGGCACGGCAGAGGTGATGTTGCCGCCTTCGGGCTGGACACACGCAGGGATAGCCCGTCGGGAGGACTCGCCGTGGTAGACATACTCCGTGATGTGCCCATGGAGTACGACCGCCGCGAGCAGATAGCCACCCTCCGTGCTTCCGTCCTGGTATCCGCGCTTGCTCAGCAGCCCACCTGGTGCCAAGGTGCGCGAGCCACGCCTGATCGTCCCATCTACACTACCCTTATACTATCTGTCAGGTCCCGTAGCGATCAGTGTGCAGTCGAAGGTCGGCGGACGTATTGCTCATAGACCTCTGGCGGTCGTTCACAGCCCTGTGGACTTCGTTCTCACTGAGGCCGACACCCAGGTAGACCTTCAGCTCCTGGACCCAGCAGAGTCGTCGCGCCATCTCAGGGAGGTATACTTTGCTCTCGATTATCGCCTCGATCCAGTGAGCCCCGCTCAGCACTCCTAGTAATCTACACGTATGCTCACGCTCCAAATTCCTCAACCCAGGTTGTCAATTCGAGCCGCCCCCGGTCTGCTCCTGCTCATGAACAGCTGGACACGCGCAGCCACCATTTTACGGCTGTGTGTGAGCGTTCTCCAGAACCTCCCGTCGAGCGGCACCGTCATGAATTTCGTAGAGCCGAGTCACCGAAGCGGGCCCACCACCCGTCTGCATCTCCATCTCCCCCGGCCAGCGTCCCCTCACCGCAGCCACCAGCCCGAACGTCACGCCCTGCACACCATGCTTTCCAGCCAGCCAGTCCTCCTCCCAAACGTCGTAAGGGACGCCGTGCCAAAGTCAAATTCACCGCTGCGCAGCGCGCTGCAGCAATGATTGAGTGGCTAGAAACCATCGAAGACGGACGCTACCTGGAATCTCGTGTGCGCGCAGATATCAAGAGCGAGCCGGCTCGCGCCCCGCAACCCTTCAGCAGGCTCCTCCGCTGGATCCGGTTCGCGACGTCGCTGCATGGTATGGGCCCGGATGCCGACGACTACGACGCGCCCGCGCCAGCACGGGGTCAGCGTATTAACAAAACCATCATCGGAATCTTCGTCGGCCGCGGTCATGACTGGGTCAAGGACGTGTTCAAGGCCCAGGTGCTCATGGATTCTGGTCTGCCAGAAGTCGAAGCGGCCCTCGATGAGCTGACAGATCGGCGTGAGGTCCTCGGAGTAAGCCGGCTGGTAGACATCCTCACAGGTATGGCCGATGGGGACCCGCTCGAGAAGTGGTTCCTGCCGCGATCACAGCCGGTCGAGCGCGAACCGGGCTCTCCTGAGTCACAGGATAGCGAGCTTCGGGCGCACGACCAGGAGGGTTCCTCGAATGTCGCCTCTCATCAGGACGGCGACAACGATGAAGTCGGGCAGGAGAAAGACAGGGACGCGGGATCATCGCTCGGCTCTGACGAGGAGGACCATGAAGACCACGGGAAAGCGGACATCGACGCGGCGGGATCGTCCCTCGGCTCTGACGAGGAGGACGATGTAGATGACGGCGAAGCGGACAAGGACGCGGCGGGATCATCGCTCGGCTCTGACGAGGAGGACGATGTAGATGACGGCGAAGCGGACAAGGACGCGGCGGGATCATCGCTCGGCTCTGACGAGGAGGACGATGAAGACCACGGGAAAGCGGACATCGACGCGGCGGGATCGTCCCTCGGCTCTGACGAGGAGGACGATGTAGATGACGGCGAAGCGGACAAGGACGCGGCGGGATCATCGCTCGGCTCTGACGAGGCGGACGATGAAGACAGCGGCGAAGCGCACAAGCACGCGGCGGGCTCATCGCTCGGCTCTGACGAGGAGGACGATGAAGACGACGGCGAAGCGCAGAAGGTTGTGCCCGCATCGCCGGGGTTCTCTGAGGAGCAGGATGGCAGGGGGCGTGATGCTCCAGCGTGCACCAGGCGCATCAGGCGTGTGCGTCACAGGAGTTCTGGGAGCAACTTGAAGCACGCTGCGCAGTCGGACAGATCTCCTATGTAAGTCTTTCTATCGGATACCAGGTCTCGTTGTGTACTGGAGGCATCTAATCGTGGTCGGTAGCGATCAGACCTCAAGTCCTCCGCTTCCTATCCGCCGCCCTCGCTATGTCCCTCGCTCCTCAAGTGCTGGCTCAAGGATGTGCGTGCATGCGCTTACATTGTCTGGGAGGTTATGCTGACTTCATGAAGTGATGACAGCGCGGCGAGGCATGCATCTGCGGCCTCACAAAACGCTGGGCCCGCTGCGGGACAATCGCACATTGCGGAGGGTGTCTTGACGGCGGGGAACGCAGCTGACCATCCTGAAGCAGCGGCACAAGTCCCGCGGCGGCGCCCCCAGGCGCGTCGGCGACCATTCCAGATCAAACCTCTCACTCAGTAGCATACTACGACGATAGGGTTTCATGCTATGTCGTTAAACGTGTTGTGCTAATACAAACATTTGGCGCTACCCTGATTACTGGAAAGAGGACGCCAGGCGGGCGCGAGGGGTCGAGGATGTGACAAAATATATTACTAGGTGCCTACGGCGTACGTGATGTAGGCGGAAAATCGCACAGGCGTACGTACCGTTGGCCGGCGCGGCGGGTGGCGTGGTGGCCTCCCTTGCACGGCGGGCGATCTGCGTGGAGGGTGGCGTGGTGGCCTCCCGTATCCAGCTTTGTAGGGTCGCAGGTTTACGGCGCGGCGGGTGGCGTGGTGGCCTCCCTCGTCCGACCGAGTATTGAGGAGCAGGAAAGGCATGTGGCGGGTGGCGTGGTGGCCTCCCAAAAGCCAGCCAAGGGGTGGGGTGCAGGTGTAGGGGCACGGTGTGGCTCGAGTACTTGGACGACCGACGACCGGCGGGGAGGGAGTGTGCGAGGACAGTAGCAGCAGGGTACTCACTGTAGTCTGTCCCGCGGCCATGAAAATGCTCCTCTACAGCGCGCCCGACCTCCGGTCCATATGCGTTGTCGAGGGCGAGAATTGACTGAGGCGGAGGAACACCGTCGGGTGTGAGCTAGGGTGGGCGGTGTGAGGCAGCTGGCGGGGGCGGGCGGGGGTGGCCTGGGAGGGGTGTGTGTGGGCGTCGACTCGCCGCGGGGCTTCGCTTAAGTATCTTGCTGCAGACCCAATCAAGTGCGTCAGTTCCTGTCCCATGGATCTGGTGAGCAGCGCGCGCTCGGCTCCAAATCCTTGGCACATGGCCCAAAAGACCGGTTCGCGCGGCTTGTCGCGCACCCAGTCGGTCAGGACGTAATCTAGGAAAGTCAGTTCTAATTGCCCACATGTACTCACAACCCATTGTCGCCTTCGATACCCATCCCGCGTCTTCAAGTTCTTTGCATGGGACCTACAGAGTTTTGAAGGCAGGAAGCGTCGGGGACGAGCACCTATTGACGCGAGCGTCCGGATTAAGGCACATCAGTGGCACTGTTGGGGCGCAGCGCCACCATCCGGAGATACCCGGGGTAGCCTTCCTCCTCCTGCCAGCCTGAAATCCGTTCCTGAAGTACGGTAGGCAAGCGCACGACTGCTGCTCACACCGGAATGCTCAAGAGCCAGAGATATGCCCGTTCACGCGGCGGAGGAGGACAGAAAAGCTGGGGTTGCCAAAATATTCGGTGAGTGGCACTGCGCGTGCCTGCCTGTCACCTACGAGGCTGCAATTACTTGTCCCCTCGGAAGTGGGTTTCCATTCAGCGCGGCTGGAGGATCACGCCGATCTGTCTGCGCCATCCCAGACCTCGTGCGTCATGCGGCTGCCCATGGCGTCTGGATTGACGCGTACACTCCGCACGCGCAAACTGTGGTCGCACAAAACCGGAGTCAAGCATCCGACACGGACAACGTCCTCGCACGCCATCGGGCCTCGACCTAGACCGGCGCTCTTGTTGCGCCGACCAGAGTCTGCCGGAATCGCAGCGTCACCCCGACCACATCGCGCCTGCCCTCCGTTGGGCACCATGACTCGCCCTCGCCGAGGTTCTTCGCCATCGCCCCCGACAGACTTGTTATGGCTGCCTCGATGGCTGTCAGCCAAAGACCGCCGGTGCGTCTCTCACGGTCCATGGCTTCTCCCATGAGATGCTCTCTTCTCACTCCAGCATCTCCAGGCGCGTGCAGCGCTATCTCGACGTGCGGTCGGTCGAGGATGCCGAATTCGCATTGAGACACATCCCGCTGGCCCTGTGCGCCTGGTCCGCATCGGCAGGGCTGCGGGTCCTCGAGTTTGGCAGCCAAGATCTTCGACCCATCGTTGTTGGATCCGTGGTCCGCCGGGCGTTCAACACGGACCCGAGTGATACCATCTTCTGGATGGTCCAATTGGAGCTAGCAAGGAACGGCGACGTGGAACGCTATCATCGAGTCCTTCGCAAGGCTTCAATGTCGCCTACGTCCTGTACGTCCCTGACCCCTTGTCGCATGTCGCTAACCCTCATGTGCCGTGCCGTGTCGTGCGTAGCCAAGCTGCCGTTCTTTTTTGAAGGCTGGATTCACCCCAACCTCAACGAGGATGGAGTACGTAATCGTCCTCCCTTTTGTCCCTGGCTCGAGACCGTGCCTGACTCACTTCTGATGCCACAGCACTTCCCTAAAATATGCCTGTCTCTGAAGCGAGTGGGCTGTCACTCGGTCCCGCTGCGTTTCGAAGATATTCGCCTGCATGATGTCGTTCGCTTGGAGTGTAGAGTGCGCGACGATGACTCCCGTGAGATCTCGCCTCGCGTATGGTTTGAGATCGAACGTCTCGACGTGATAGCTCGGGAGCCTGGGCCAGTTGGAGATGTACACGACGTGGACGCAGTTGGTGAGTAGCATGCACGCGCACGACGTGAGCCTCCGGACTGACACTCGTGTCACGATATGCAGAACCCATGGAGATCCCCGGCGACACACCCGAGGCCGAACCACACGCGCAGACACCTACTGCTGGTGGAGCCGTTCCGTCTGGCGTGCTGCACGCTGCCCCGGCCGCCCCAGGTCAGAATGACGCGCACGGGGCTCAAGGTGAGTGCGCTCCTGCGTGCGCATCATCACACCCGTGGCGTGCTGACCCAGGCTCGAACAAAGGCGACGCACCAGATGCAATCGACGAGGTGCAGACGGTAGAAGGACGACCCCGTTCGCCGGCTGCTTTCAACGATGAGAATGCCATGCAAATCGATACCGATGAGATTGCAAGTGAGTCGCCGTCAACATCACCCTGGTTCTCTGTCCAAGCGAAAGTCCTATCCTCACCCGCAATGCAGGCTCGCCGAGCATGGACGTCACTCGCGCAGTCTCCGCCGACGCCGGGCAGCGCCACGAAAATGACAGCAGGCCTCAAGCCGGTACGTCGGTACGTCATGCTGCCGACGGAAGTCATTCTTACCTGGGCTGCAGGGACTAGATACATATTTGACGGGGTGGTGATAACACGGTCGAGGAGGGCGAGCGGCCGAAGCTGAGGGCCACACGGCAACTGGGAGAGGGAGGTGACGACCTCGGGGCGAGCGACTAGGTACTCTGAGTAGAGCAACCCCGAGGACAATATGAGGAGCGTCCCTGATGCGTCCGTCTGAGTACGCACGGGCACAACCAGTGCAGGCTGTTGTATTTACGTCGGTCGCGTTGAAGGACGGTGCCCGACCGGCGTAGCTCTTACATACAGATTACTATGACTGTACGGGCCGCAGACTGTCTGCCAGACACAGAGGCAATCTCAGCATTCGGGCGACGATGTCCTGAGTTCATAACCGCTCGGTATCAATTCAGAGACCTTGCACAACGGGCGGCCGTCTAATCTACTTCGTGCAGGAATGCCGCCATGCTGTCCGCGCGAGCGCGTGAGCATGCGGACGGCGACGTAGCGATGCAGCCATGGCGCACGATCGCCGAAGGTACGAGTACATAACCCTGCCCGATGACTGTTCCGACGGCCGAGATCGTGAGGTTACTCTTGTGCGATAAATGGCACAATGGGACCACCATGATATGTGGCTCTGCGGCGACGCCCTCAGCAAGGCGCACGGTTACATATCGTCCATATGCATGGGCTTACCGGCTTCAGAACGCCTGCCGGTGCTGGTGTGTGTACCACGACGAGGGTGAGGCGAGTTTTCGCGCCTCAAATCATGTGCTGAGGAGTTCGTCATCGGCCCTGTGTAGCGTTCAGCAGAGTTATTGCAAACGCGCCCGTACGCCGCCCAGCAGCTGAACGCACCTGCGTGTATCACATCCTGTCGCAGCAGGGCGGGCATGTCGAAGCGGGAGGGTCCGAAGCTGGGGTGCGAAAGCTTGCGTGAGATCTGTCCGTGGTTCCGAGGCGCGAACTGATTATGTGCGTGATTTGACGTGCCCACCCGTTCGGTTTCTGCGCCCAGATGAGATCGAGTGATTGACGTTTGGGGATAGTCGAGGGCAGACAGACCCGGCCCGGCTAAATAGGCTGTCGTGTGATTTGACGTGCCCGAGCGTGCCCGGCCGTTCGGTTTCTGCGCCCAGATGGGATCGAGTGATTGACGTTTGGGGATAATCGACAACAGACAGACCCGGCCCGGCTAAATAGGCTGTCGTGACATTTGAGGGTCAAAGCTGGTCAGAGGTAAGCGAAGTGGAGATGAATGAAAACGCCACCATCGACCTGATCTGCACGATGTGCCTGGACCGGCGCACGACGTCTGCTCATAAGATTGGAGCTGACTGTCAGTGCGCGGTGTGAGGTGGAAGCCGTGACCGAAAAGGGAGCAGCGGGGCGAGTCGTATTCTGTCGTATTTGAGAGGGAAGCGCGGGCGGTTATGCGGCTAGCTCGCGCAGCAGTGACGCTGTAACCCTCACCGGGCGGAGCCGTTCATCACCGCCACGCTACTCACCACCTCGCGTCATCCAAACCCTGACTTCGAATATCCCGGTTAGGCTATAGTGACCCTCACGTGCCCGCAAAAGCAATGACGCGGCTGCGTGCTGTCTAGGCACAGAGGCTGACGCGATCGGGCCCGCTGCCATGCCGAAGCATCCTCTCGGGCTCCTATGATGCCCAGAGGAATCTGTTCTCTGTTCTCGAACATTGTAAGTGCGTGTAACTTGTGCCAAGCACGCCCGCAGAGCTAATTCCACGCACGAACGTCCTCCCGCGCCGGTCTCAACTCGTCTCTGACCCAAAGACATCCCTCGCTCGAGCGACTCCAGCTGGTGCGCCATAGAGCCGTGTGACTACGATCCCTGCAAGCATTCCTGCCATGCCACCCGGTGAGTAGCTCTGCAGTCGTCCAGTGCAAGCGCGGGCACTCAACGCGGACGCTACCAGCCCGACCCACAGCGCAATCTCAACATCAGCGACACAGCTCGACCTGCTTACGCTCATCAGCCATCGCCACTGACAAGGCCGGGCATGCGGCTCGCGGAGCACGCCAGGTTGCGCGAGACGAGCGGAGGGACGGTCGGGAGAGATATGCCGACGGTGAGTTCATGCACCTTGTGATGCCTCGCCATATCCGCTCGCCCTAGTAGGCTCTGAGAGGACGTGACCGTGTGATATCCTTTATACGAACATCTCATTGACCGCAACTTCGTTCTTATAGTGTCAAACGCCATGCGCCCCGTCCCCGCGTGCACCGTTGCGGCTGTATCTAGGCCGAGTATTGGTAAGTCTGACGCGCCATGGTAGACTACAGACGTCCCAAACTTACGCACCATGCCGGTTCCAGGTCGGGTCACTCGCTCGTCGTTCCGGGTCAACACGAACCTGGACGTGCCGTACCAAATTCAAACGGATCTCCTCTCCTTGGCGCTGGCGGCCGAGACCCGCGCGGCCTCGCAGAAGGACGGCGCGCAGCCCGCTCCCGATGACGAAGTCGACAGCCCCGCTACCACCACCAAGCCGCACCAACATCTGCTCGGTGAGGGCCGTGTATATGTTGAGATCAACAACCCTCCCCCGGGCGTAGACGCTACAAAGAAGTGGTCTCGGGATCAGTGGCGAAGTCGCGAGAAGCGAAGGGCTGAAGCACGCGCTCGGGATGCTAAGGACATAGTCGAGTATGGCGGGCTGCGTCGGCATGATAAACCGGGTACGTTCACCATCCTGAAGGACGCCAAGCCCGTGCAGCTGGACGTGCGCATGGACTTCGAGCTGGGGAAGAAGGCATCACAGACGTTCCCCGTGGCCAGCACCGGGTGGACTGGTGCGCGCGTCACTCATACCCCTGAAGAGCAGGAGCCGCACGACCTTGGGTGGTTTATGGAGCGCGCCTTTGCGTACGTCCCAAGTCGTGGAAGGTGAGTGAACCACGCTTTGTGACAGCATGAGCGCAATCTCACACTCATGTGGTGTCGACCAGGAACCCGTTGTTGTTCCTCGACTCGCAAGGACGGGTAATCTTCGCCATCGGGGGTCAGCCCGCGGACGTCGCCAAATGGATGGAGAATCACGACCTGATGGTGGAGGAGTACGAGTACGCAGAGAAACACGGGAAGTTTCCAGCATCGGGTCCAAACCGCCGCGGCACGAAGGCATGGAACACCGGGGTCTCTGTCGGAGGGGGCCAACCGGTGCGTCGCCCGATTGATATCCTTCGCAATCTGCTGAGCTTCTACAGGCACCTGCCAACATCGCCATGGGGTCTAACGAAGTTCTCATCGAAAGGTTGCGCAACCACGAAGCGGTCAAGCGCGCCGCGGGCTTCATGGATAGTAAGTTGAGTGCACGTCGGCGACGACCGATGCTGATCTTACCTCACAGGAGTCTTCAAGACGCTGCAGCCTGACATGTACGCATACTACGAAGATTATATGGGTCGTCTGCGACGCGCGGACCCTCGACTGCGCCCGAATTGGGAACCGAACGTCTTCGCCGCGGCGACCTTCAACCTCGGGGGTCAGTCCATCGCCCGGATTCACACCGACGACAAGAACTTCGCCGCTGGATGGTGCGGCATCATGGCGATGGGGAATTTCGACTACCAGAAGGGCGGGCACATGGTTCTGTGGGATCTCAAGCTCGTCATCGAATTTCCTCCTGGTACGGTAATGTTAATTCCCTCCGCTATACTGCGCCACTCCAACACAACCATTCGCTGCGGCGAGAAGCGCATGTCGTTCACCCAATTCTCCGCTGGAGGTCTCTTCCGTTGGGTGGACACCGGCATGCAAACCCAGAAGGACTTCTTCGCGCAGGGTGGCGTCCACGAGAAAACCGGCACACAGCGCTGGCAGGAGAACGTTCGGCTGTTTAGGACGTGGGAGTCTGTCCTCGCACAGGCCAACGCCCGGTAGCCATGGTAGCGTAGCGACACCTGTCGAAAGAACATATAATGTCAAATGCTTATGTATCATGGTTATCAAGTACATGTTGTGCGAGAACTACCTAGGCAAAGCGAGCTCTGACATGGGCACGATGCGCGGACGAGCCCCACGGGCACGGAGAACATCGACTTTCCACTCGTTGTGAATCAAGATCATCTCATCCAGGAAAAAATTGTAGTTTACCTCGCCCATCTCGCGAACAACCGGCAAAAAGAACCCAAACCAACCATTCGTCTGTTCGCATGCAGACGAATTGTACCACCACTCGTTCTTCTCGTTGAAGAGTTCCGGGAACGTCGCAGGATTGCAGTTCAGTTGACAGAACGCGTCGGAGTCCTTGTGTTTGTTGATGGCGTGGAAGACGTCGACGACGAGCCCAATATTATCGAGACGGGTCTCGTTATTGGCAAGGATGTGTTTGAGGAGAAGGCATGCGCTGTCGAAAAAGCAGAAGGAGGGATGTGTGCGAGGGAGGTGGGGCGGAAATGTAGACACGAGGAAACGCTGCGAACGAGAGGCTGCTTTAGCACGGCGCGACGCGTCCTCGGCGAGAAATCTACCTACAACACAATTGGACATCGATTCGGCTTCGTAGAAGGTCGCCCGGGAGATGACAACACCGCATGTGCGCACCATGAGCTGCTCATTGTGTGTCCAGCGACGGCTGATGGCGGCCTTTTTAGTCAAGTTGTTGAGGGTCTCGGCGCGAGCCTTGCGGGGGTTCTGACGCGGCTTCTTCGACTTCGTGCGAGAGGCGACCTCCTCCTCTACCACCGCCACGACCTCGGGATCGTCCAGTGCAGTCACCTCGCTATCCACTACAGCCTCGGCATTCCTCTGGCCTGCCTCCATCGTCCTCTCGTGCCGCCGCCTCAGACGGAAGAGCGCCTTGCCCCGCTCGCGTCGTTCATTCTCGAAGGAGCGGTGAGCAGCAATGCTGCACGTACGCATGCCATCGGTGGTCGCTTTGTTGCATCCGCGGATGGCACACTGACGCTCTTGGTCGCTGTGCTCCTCACAGAATCTATCGCGAGGCGAGGCTAGGCGGGCCACACAGCGGTCGACGTTGCACCGAGGATGACCGATTGTGACACCGTCCATAACGCAAGCGTTGATTCGAACTAGATGAGGAAACCAAGAGTGATCAATAATGGGTGTTCAGACTGGGTATAAAGCGAAGCGGAAACAAGACTTACTGGCAGGCTGTGAGGGATCGGCAGGGCGCACAATGCGCTCGCACTCATCACACGTGTGCGCCCACTGAGGCTGCCCCGTTCCTGCCATGCGAATGTTGCGCGCGGCCATGACGTCCCGGAACCGATCAGTTTGAGGTCCGTGGTGGGGAAGCTGGAGCGGGACCTGCCGGCGTTCAACATCCAACATGAGCGCGTGGATGTAGAACGCATTCCAGATGTTCTCCGACGCGAGTGATGCCCGTTCGGGACAATTGGAGATGCCTCTGTTGTAGATACGCGCCACGGTCTCGCCGGAGGCACTGCAAGAGAGGCCTCAGATCTGGCATGCCGCGCAAGAAGAGACACGAAACGTACTGCGCGAAGGCCATCTGCGCGCGAATGAGGGGCAGCAGTGACCGGTCGACGTAGCAATACTCCGATGCCTCGATGGCGCTTGGTATCTCGCGGTAGTATTGACGAATGGATGTCTTCGCTTCAGCCTGCGTCACACAGTAATTGGATCGGTACGTCGTCTTGCATGCTACGAACGTAGACACCCGAAGGTCAGCAGGACTGCGCCGTAGACAAGCGCGATGGGCATATAACGTACCCTTGCAATACAAAGTAAACACGCGTACGGGCAGCACACCGCGGCGCAAGGTGAACAAGTGCGCGCGAAACCCGGTGGCATTGCCGTTGACCTTGAGGGGCATGCCTTCCTCCAAACATCCTGGCGTAGTGCATACCCTAGTGGGGGCCATTATGACCTCCGCACCTGCTCAGAAAATGAGCCTTAATGTTTCTCTACTGAGACGAATGAAAACAGGTCTTACCCACCGCTTTGTATGAAGCGAGCTCCGCAAGACGTTGGTCTACGGAAGTCTCGGACAGCACCAGCTCTTGCGGGGCGCTGCGCATCGTTAGACGACCGAGGACAGGCCATAACTTCAAGGTGTCGTCAACAGTAACCTGGGCGGCCGTGGCGACTGAGAAGGCAACGTCAGGAGGTAGGCTGGGCAAGTCGACAGCTCGGCGGGGGGAGGAGGATGTGATGATCGGAGAGAGACGATGTATTACTGCGAAGAATGCGCAGAGCTGGCCGAAATGTATCGTAGAGTATAGTTCCGGACATCCCGCCAGCGCGGAGGCGACATCAGCGAAGAGAACCATGGGGTGTGACGGCGACAAGCGTAAGCCGACAAGAAACCCAGCGAGGGCAAGAGCGCACTGCGGCAAGCGCCCACAAGTCTGAACAAAACCCTCACCCACGTCGCCCTACCTACGACGTACCAGTCTTCGTTCGCCCCGCCCACCATGTCAACCACTCCTCGTCACTTCCTGCAATTCGACGCCGAGGAGCATATGGTCATTTGCTCACACATGGACCTCCGCACCATCCTCACCTTACGAGCGACCTCCCATCGCACCATGTACGCGGTCGCGGCCATGCTGAGGCTCAATCTCGAACGCCTCTGTGAACCATACCTCCCCCGAGCTCCGAGCTTCCTCAACGCGCTCGATAGGCTTGGCGGTTTCATCGGTGGCGTGGCCGCGGCGTCCTTCCTCATCCGCCAGGTGCCAGCGCGATCTGCGCCGCTCGAGGTCTTCGTGTCCTGGGAGAATTGGGCTGCGATGGTCGACGAGCTCAACGGTAACCAGGGATGCGGGATGGGGCACATCACGCAAGCCGAGGACGACTACATGGAGAACTGGTTGGAGCGCCATGCGGTGGAATCATCGACGCCGTTCTTCACCCCAACCGGGCGAGAGATTGTTCTCTACGAGTCGACGACATCAGACGCCCTCGCCCCGATAGCATGCCGTTCTTCTACGGTCGAAGTGGCCTACGTGAACCCCATCTACTTCGGCACGGGCTATGCACACCTCACGTTGGCGCGCCGTGGCCTGGTCGCGGACCCTAGAGCCGAGTCGGACTCAGTCGATGTGGTCGAGAAGTGGGGCAGGTGGGGAGTCGACGTCCGTTTCTCCCCAAAGGAGTGGAAGGAGTACCAACGCATGGCGTGCGCTGCGGGAGTCGGCCTGTGCCCGTTCCAGCTGCGGACCTTCACCGACGGAACATCGATGCGCTGCCGCATGCTCCCGTTGGCCACCGGCCCTTTGACGTCCAAGGTTGGGTGGAGGCTGGCGGCACGAAGGTGCGGAGTGGAGTGCAGAGGCGTGGACGGGCTGGGTTCGGCAGCCAACTTTATAGATAAATTTGTAAACATTGACTGAGGATTCGGCACTCTACTGATACAGACATTGTACTCACTGCCGCACACGATATGTGATCGTCTCTGAAACTCTCTGACTGTCTGAAACACTGACGTTCCGCAATAAACACATGCCCATTCCGAGCTCGGGCCCGTTCCATTGACGAGCTCAGACGGGTGCCATGAGGACCGCTACAATAACGCAGCCATGGCCGCATGGACAGGGATGGACGGGGGAAGCTGGTGTGGGTGTCGTCTTGGCCCAACGTCTGAAGCAGGCATCCGCACCGTATGAGCGAGCCTTCCGCGACGTCTCAGCCAGTCTTCCGCGACCTCTGAGCGAGCCTTGCGCGACGTCTGCCGAGCCTTCCGCAACGTCTGAGCCGGGTTGCGCGAGGTGTGAGCGAGCCTTCCGCGAGGTCTGAGCTGCCATTCCGCGATGCCTGAGCTGGGTTCCGCGACGCCTGAGCCTGTCTTCCGCGACGTCTGAGCCAGCCTGCCGCAAGTGTTCCGCGACATCTCAGCCAGCCTTCCGCGACGTCTGAGCCAGCCTGCCGCAAGTGTTCCGCGACATCTCAGCCGGGCTTCCGTGACGTCTCAGCCAGCCTGCCGCAACGTCGGAGGCAGGCTTCCGCGACGTCTCAGCTGCCGTTCCGCGACGCCTGAGCGAGCCTTCCGCGACGTCTCAGCCTGTCTTCCGCGAGGTCTGAGCGAGCGTTCCGCGACGCGTGAGCGAGCCTTCCGCGAGGTCTGAGCGAGCCTTCCGCGAGGTCTGAGCGAGCCTTCCGCGACGCCTGAGTGAGCCTTCCGCGACGTCTCAGCCAGTCTTCCGCGAGGTCTGAGCGAGCATTCCGCGACGCCTGAGCGAGCGTTCCGCGACGTCTGACCCGGGTTCCGCGAGGTGCGCGAAGTTGATAGCTGATGTTCCTGTGAGCCACTGTTCCACGTGCAGGTCTTGTTTGACTTACTGTGGGGGCAACGTTGCGCAGACAAGTGCAAGTGCTTTCAAGAACCTGCCATACCAGCGCGACGGGTGAATGTTGCAACGGCTGCGAGTGATAGCGCATGGCTTACTTTTGATATGATAAGAGGCACATGGTAGTCGGCGTGGAATCAAGAGAGCAACCGTGATTTACAAATCTTAAGACTCTATTATGACCCCGAGTGGGAGTTTAAGAACCTATCTAGTGACGCAGGGCTGCCGATATATGCCTGATCCCAGCTTCCTTGGGCTGAGGAGTCTTGCCGGGACGTCTCAGTGATGTTCCGCGACGTCCGTGCAGGTCCGAGCAGTTGTGTGTTGGCGTACTTTCCGCGACGTCCGTGCAGGCCTTCCGCGACGTCAGTGCAGGCCTTCCGCGACGTCCGTGCAGGCCTTCCGCGACGTCAGTGCAGGTCCGAGCAGTGGTGTGTGCCGTACTTACAACCACTTACAAGCGCAGCTCATCCGCAATTATCTGGATCGTCCAGGAACGTAACGCATAGTAACAGGTCAGCCAGTGCGGCTCATGGGCGTATCATAATGAGTACGTACAGGCTGATCCACTGACGTATTGTGTACCACGAACGCAGGAGTGAAGGAGGAGGGAGGAGGACAACGTCACTGTCGAGTGTCCAGTGGCCACGCGCGGTGACGGCCCGATCTAAGCGCCGGCCGCTTTCGCGGCGGAAGCTTCCGCGGCGCTAAACTCCTCGTTCACGTTGCGTTCAAGCAACGAGGTTACGAACCTCCCGCCTCGACTGCTACCAGTAGCGTCGGCACTTCCCACCGTATCGCAATCCGGACACCCGACGAGATACTTTTTCTCTGCAGTGCCACAAGGCCACATCGCGGTGCCAAGAGTGGTTCCGCGTCAAGGTCGGGGACGACACCTAGTCGCAGAGAACCGTAAGGAACACTGTACGCACCGTATGCCCCCTCACTCACTGCCCGCTCATACCCGCTTGTAGTCGCGCGCCTGCGTGCTGGCGGATCCGCCGGATTCCGCCGGATCCGGCGGAAATTGGCTGGTAACCCAGGTGTTCTCGGGCGGGCTCATCTTTCCTTGGTTCGTCACCCTACCCTTCCGCAAGCTCGTGAAGATTCGCAGCTCTCGCAAGAGAATGGATTTGTACACGCCGTATAGCTCAAAGGTCGCAACAGCATCCACAGTATCAGGAACAACGGAGTTTGATATTTTGAAGAGTTCCCATAAGTGAGTACTTATAGCGAGGTAGCCACTGACGAGCCTCAGCCTAGGCCAAGTATGCTGAATTTTGCGATCAAAACACCAGATTCCTTCGAGAGGACGCAGAGGAAGAAGAGTCAAAGCTTTCCTGGGACGACAGGCTTGCTAAGAAATACTATTCGTCGCTCTACCGGGAATATGCTGTCTGCGACCTCAAGCACTACAAATCAGGGACTGTAAGCCACAAAACCAAAGAGTTCATGTCTGTCGCTCACCGAGTGCTCTCCTATAGTTTGCTCTACGCTGGCGCACTGAGACCGAGGTCCTCTCTGGAGCCGGGGAAACTACATGCGGCAATACCCGTTGTCCCCTGCACAATGAGTTCCCTGGAGATGGCGATGATGTGCGCCCTGCGCTAACCACACTCGAGCTTCCATTCGCGTATGAGGAGCATGGCGAGAAGAAGTTCGCGCTTGTTAAAGTTGTTCTATGCCCAAAATGCTGCAAAAAGCTCATGTGGAAGCGCACCAAGGAGAAGGAGGAACAAAGAAGGCGTGATGAAGAGAGGGGCGTGGGAGCTGTTGACGCCTCCACTGGAGACGTGGGACCTTTTGAGATAAAGAAGAGGCGTCGCTCTCCGGAGGTCAATGTTAGCCATGACTCAGAGGAGCATACCCGCGGGGAGAACACGCGCAGGCGGGTGCCTTCTCACGAGAATCAACGCCGCCGCAGACACCGTTCACGGTCTCAATCACCGCGCCGCCGCAAGGATGATCATCGCTGACTCTTGGTATGGTGATTCCTGC
>WJSG01012660.1:0-19356 GCA_016618145.1 Sanghuangporus lonicericola | reverse complement strand
CGAAGCTGCGGGCGAGCGGCGCGAAGAACGCGGTCGCGGTGCTGACTGACTGGGACTACTTCCTGCTGGGCGCGTTGTCGAAGCTCGTCGCGACATCGTCGACATACCCGTACATGTGCGTAAGGCTCCTCCTGCAAGCTGACCTGGTACTGAATGTCCGCTGCCCGTACAGTGTGGTGAAGAGCCGTCTCCAAGCAGGCCAAGCGCATGCGCAGAGGTACAAGTCTGCGCTCGACGGCGTGCTCACCATTCTCCGCGAGGAGGGTGTGGAGGGTCTCTACAGGGGTGTTGGCAGCAAACTCGCGCAGAGTGTCCTTACGGCCGCGATTTTGTTCGCCGGCCAGAGACGCATATACGAGCTGACGAAGAAGGTGCGCTTCGGACAGTGGAATTCCTGCTGGTGCATAAATACTGACTGGTCTCCTTGTAGGCGTTGACTCCGGTGCTTGTCAAGTAACCGCCCTTGTCTTTGTATCGTACATTGCTAGTAAGATGGATCGCGCGGCGCTCTGTGCAGCTAGCTCTCTATGCTGTCTCAGACTCTCGGAGACAGACAGACATTAGTGGAATCGCTCACTCTACACAAATATCCGCCTCCGTCAGTCTTTTCACCGTTATAATCCTACTGAACTGGCTATACGTTACCAACTACATGTACCTCGCAGCCTCTCCATAGCTAGGGAGTCTCCTAAGGGACACTTGCTTTCTGCTTTCTGGGCGTCTACCGCCAGATCCTGCTGAGCCACAAGCGCGTAAGTACGCGNTGCTTTCTGGGCGTCTACCGCCAGATCCTGCTGAGCCACAAGCGCGTAAGTACGCGACCGCTGCTTGTTCTCTTCCAGCATGTCTCCTCATGGCCTCCCTGTCCTACGCGGCTAGCCTCACAACCGTGACAGCACCCAGGCACTTGAAGGCACTTGACGCCTCTATCAACTGAATGGTGTTATCATCAGTTCGCTCCTCTCTCTCATACCACCACCATGGTCGGTTCTCCCGCGTGTCTGGCATTGGAGCTGCCAGCCCGTGTGGCTGATATGTCGTCTGGACCTTTCTGTCTGTAGTAAAAGGCTTTCCAGTATCAGTATTATGTTGCCGGAACCTCTGCGTTTGCGCGAGCAGTGCTAGTAGAAGAGCCAAGTCTTCCCCTGCCGCGCCCCCTAGTGTGCTAAGCACCGAGCCTTCCAGGCCGCGGCCTTTCTGCCGTCTAAGCTGCCCCTCTAGGAGGCTGGCCCCCGCTGTGTCTTGCAGCCTTCTCCCCAGCCCGCCCTGTGCCGCTATGCAGCATGACGACGAGAGCAGCCTCCACGTTCGAGCGCCTCACCACCCGTACAAATGAACCTGACTAAGCGTCGGGTGGCCCCGGGATCCTGCATCCGGCGGGCGGGCCAGGGCATGCCCTACGCGCCCGAGATCCCCGCGTTCGCTGTATCGAACCCCGGTCCCTCATACCATTTGTCATTAAGGCGGCGTCCACGAAGAGACGCACGCCGCACGGCGCTGGAGGTGTACGCCCTCCCGCTCTCCTGTTCCAAGCGGCCGGCGGCCCTCTATAGGCACCAGGCGTTATCTACCTCACCACCTACGTGCCCTCCCTCAAGGCCCAAGTTACAGGCCTAAAATTCCCTCTAGCACCTGGCCGATGTGCACGTACTGCCCATGCGGCAGGCGCACATGTCCACCGTCCCTCCAGGCGTAGTGAAACCCTCATACAGCCCCAATTCCAGGGCTCATCTTCACTGCTGCTCATGAGACGTCAGATTGCACATTTCGACCTCCACGTCCTCCCCTACCACCGCTCTTATGCTTTCCCGTCTCGCACGTTCGTGCAGGTTATTACGTCCCAATAGGTTTAGGATACGCTCTATTCGTTTCAACGCTACCCTCAAATCTTAAATGGACGTCTGTTGTACCGCCCTCAAAATTTCTGTAAATGCCTCCACGCGACTGCCAGAGATTTCGCTCTCCCCGCTCCTCCTCCAGACTGCGACGCAAAGTTCCCAAGCTGCTGAGCGCAATCATGCCTTGCAAAGCCCCAATCTTCCACTCCGTCACGGTCAGCAAAGCTGCAATCGGTACAGGAGATTTCCCAGACACGTTCGTCCTGGAGGAACAGCCGGATGTCCTGATCAGAACGGGGCTCAATCTGAGGCTCTATACTCCATACCAAACAACCCTTGCTCACCTTGGATGGGTCACGATCACTCAAGTCAGAGTGGTTGAAGAACACTCCGTCGAGTTCGTTATGCAACGAATCATAATGGGAGGCGACAAGCTGTACGGCGATCGCCACTTCCTGGTCGTCTCCAATGAGCTTGCCAAGGTCGGGTGGTCCTGGACGCGATGGCTTGCGCGCTGCGTTACGACCCTGAGGCTGCTCACAAGTCGTTCAGAGGGCCTCCAGGCCCCGCGCTCCCCCTCCACCGTCTCTGCATCCCTTCCTCCCTCCCCTAGCTCGGTCCTCCGCTCGAGGCTGAGTTCCACCTCCTCCCCGTCCGCCTCGTTGCGCCTCGGAGGCAGCGCGACAAAAGCCCAGGAGCAGGACAACGATGCCACGATGGCAGGAGACAACTCGACACGCGCGGCGTCGTGCGACGGTGGAGAGTAGTTGTGGCGGGCGCGAGGATTGCTGTTGATAAAGACGTCGAATACGCTGGTCATGACGGACGAGTTGGGAGGTGATATACACGATAGGCTGTCTGCTCTCCGACTTATGTAGCCTGCGTTGTGATGAGTCAGCGCTCCTCCTATGTTTTCTCCGCGCGCGCGCGCGTTCTGTAAATATGGCCCCCGCCTTCTTGTTATAGCTAGACCCGCTGATCTGGGACATCGAGAGCGCCTGGCCAACCCGACAGCCCCGCTATGAGTAGACCTGCTGCTGAACGTGCCTGAATTCATCGACAGCGCACTCCTCACGCTACTGGCTTGCGCAGAGACGCGCTGAAGCCAGGGAGCTATAAGTACCCACCGAGAAACCACCTACACCGCCCTTACCCCGAGGTCTCCAGCCCTCCCAGCTTCCCCGCTCATCCCCTCCTCCCAGTCTCCCTCATGGAGGTCTACCCCTCAACGCCGCCCAATGCTCAAGTGGAAGCTGCTCACCGTAATACGCCTGTCATCGTCTATGCCCGATGGATAGGCTACGTTAGCGACGCCCGGGACGCGCGCCCTATCCCTCCTCACTCCCAACACATCTATTCCGCCGCTATCCTTCCAGAAAGACCGCTGCAAATAGGGATGCGCATCAGGATCCTCGCTACGTCGCCCGCGTGGTATTCCAACCCGCAGGAAGACCAGGAGACTTACGAGGTCTACGACGCCCACATCGTTGGTGTCGTCACGAGAGTAGTGGGATGGAAAGGGAGGAAGGTGACGCTGGAAGTGGAGAACGAGTGTGCTGTCAATCCGATCAGGGCAGTCAGACTCCGGCTACCGTACGCACCTGAAGCCACGGTCCAACTACGCCCGGAAGTCGTCCCGGAGAGACGTGCAGAGGCGCAGGAGGCCGACCTCAATACGACGGCGGTGGTTAGAACTCGGCCGGACGGCCCCTACTGTGGCGCCGGAGGGTGCGTGCTTCCCTGGAGGCAGCTTGTTGGTGAAGGCTTTCTATGGGAGCCAATAGTCTTCAACGCTGGCACGCGTTTCGGCGCCCCGGGAGGAAAGAAGAAGACTTCGCTCCTCTTCCTAGGGTGGACAGACCTAGACAAGGACACACAACAACGCTAAAATGCCAAAAGAGATTAGCACATGGTGGAAGTTACGACGAACGTACCTTCGGCACGAGAAGTGCACGTTCCAGCTCCTCAGCTATCCACGTCCGTCCTGCCTCCTGACGCGCGAGGCGAACGTGGGCGCAGAACGTGCTATGGCCATTACTTACCATCTCCCTGCCCTCGATGTTTCTGCGGACAAGTTGCTACATACTGCCCGTCAGCAGTTCTCGACTCCGTACTTACCTTACAATACGACGGATTTCGACGCGAGACACGCCACGAACGAGCCAATTGACTCCTCTGCGTGTGAACGCACGTTCGCTAGCCTTACATCTTCCCTCTAGGCCGGTGCTGGTTTGTTTGCAGGAGAATACCGTGCCTGCGCTCGTCCGATCTCGAGCGACCAGCTACGCCCTGAAAGATGCTGGCCCTCTCTCTAGAATACGCCCGGTGCACAGATCAGCGACAAATACACCAGTAAGGAGTACGCACACGTGTGCTTGCCCAGGCACGAGAGCCGTCTGAATGGGCTGCAAACCGCTCTTTTCGGGCTGACAGCGGCCGCGACAAGGTATGAACAAGGACAAGTCGAGCACACACATGAGGCGCCGCACGTGGACAATGCCATATCAGGCAGCGGCTACGGCCCACTCCCTTGGTCCGAGCGATACTTAGCTTTCTTCCTCCCCCTCTGACGCCCGCATCTCTCATTGAATCGATGCTCGCGAGACAGCGGGTAGTAATACTCAAGCTTCGGGCCAGCTGCTTGTCCCAGATTGAGGACGTCTACAGGCGGCATGGGTAAGTAAATACAACGTTTTTCGCCTTTCGCTGACAGCGCGTAGATGCTGCCCGGGCGACGTAAGACTCGTACTTAAGCAGGGCTCTGGGGGTCTGCCAGCTCACAGCAGACTCCACTCCTGCCCCCGCCTCCGCCGTCGACGCTATCTGCTATCCCTGCGCAATGTCCGACCGTATTTCGCCCGAACGCGAGCGCTCCGTCCTCCAGGACCGCGTCTCTACCCCTACCCTGCGCCGTGCTGCGTCGCCCATCATCCTGGTCCCGGCCACGCCGCCGGCCATGGCGGCTCAAGCTCTGCAGACGGTGGCGGGCAGCAACGCTGTCGCTGCTCAGACGGGCTTTCCGAGGAGCTACGCGCAAATTGCGGCTATCCACGCCACCCCCGCCAACGCCATCGTCCGGCCTCAGAGCACGGTGCCCGGGGTCGCGCTCGTGGCCCCTACCCAGGCTGCCCCTACTATGGCGACTGCCGGAGGCAATGTCGTGCCGCCGGCAGCTCTTCAGGCGGTAGGGCAGCTGCAGATGCCACGCACACCCATCCTCCGCCCTACCATCACGGGTCTCAGTGCGATTGAAGGACGCTTCAGGCTTCCCCCGCCCGCCTATACGGGTCAAGGCGTTCAGGCTTTGGTACGTATTGCCGCGCCTCCCATCATGCACGCATGACTGCTAACGTGCGTCGCTCCTTCTCAAGGACACGACAGCCACGCCCAGACTGCTCCCGGTCGCGGTCGCACTTGACGACGTCAAAGACCCTTTTGCTCTGCCACCGCAGGCCTTCCCTGGAACAGGAACGCAGTTTCTGGTATGATAGCCTCATGTACACGCAGTAGATCCGTAATATAACTCGCGTCTTGCTGTATCTCTTTCAGGAAAGCAACACGTCAGACTCTATCTCGTCCTACCCGACGAGCGAATCGATCTCGTTCACGACGACGGGCTCGGCAACGCCTGCCCCGGCAGCCCCGACTCCGAGCTCAATCATTCCACTCTCTCCTAGTAGCGGCGCAGGCTCTACAGCGATCGAGTCGTACAATGACTTCTGGGCGCAATTCGACTCGCCGTTCACCGCGGATGCGAACCTTCCTGCGGCCCTGCAAACCGCTTCCATCCTGTCCACTCTTAGCAACGACGTCATCCCACCCTCGCAGTGGCCGGCCCCGAACCAGGCGGCTAGCAAGGCTCCGCAAGGCCGATCAGAGAACAAAGAGAACGCGCCGCCGCACACCATCAGCTCAGACTCGCACCCCCCGGTCGCCAGTCGCTTTCGCAAGCGCCGCAGAGGCACTTCACCGCCCATTGGCGAACGTGCTAAGAAGGCGGCGAAGAGGAAAGCCAAAGGCAAGGAAGTTGACAGGTCACCTGCGATTGCTGCAGGACACACGCCCTTCAATCCATGGGCTAGCTCCCTGGAAGCGCAAACGCCGCGCGAGGCTAGTATCCTACCCCCCGACACGCTGGTCACGTCTCCTCTCCCTCCCTCGTCATACGCATCAACAAACACTACCCCGTACGACGACTTTGCTCATCATGCCAGCTCCACGACCTCTTTCTACGCGCGCATGAACGCCTCGGGTTCCTTCCCCACGCCGCACGCTCTCTCCTCCTCTCCGATGCCATCGACGTCTTTCTCAGCTCCCCCGATGCACGCTCTACGCCCCTTGTCGCCTATTGAAGAGACCTCCCCGGTGGCCACTAGCACCCCACTCGCTTCAATTGCGCTACCCTCGGGGCAGGAGTCTCAAGAAGCACGTCCAACGCGCGCGTTTCCCCGCGTGGCACCACGTCTCTCTTCTGCGGCCAGTCTTCTAAGCCGTCCAGGCTCGGCGGACGTCTCTATGCGTTACTCGCCGTCTGTTGCGTCTCAAACGTCGGAGCGCGCTAGGGTTAACAGACGGCTCCGCAACATCCTTACGGATCCCTCCACGACACCCTCGCCGGACCACGCTTATCAAAGCCCCACGGTCGAAGACGACGACCAGGAAGAAGGCGAGCTCGAGGACTCGCGACGCGACGGTGGCTTCTACAACGAAGCCTGGGGCCCGAGAGCTCAGTATGTAAGACGCTTTCCGATCTCCGACGAGCGCTCCCAACGCGAACGCGCCGCCTCACGCCTGCGTCTCTACGACGATCCACGCGAGGAGCGCGGACGTAGCCGAACACGCCACGACTCGCCCATGCACGAAGACAATAGACTGTCAGACCGCGAGACATCACAAGGACCACCACAACCAACGAGAGACGAAACCCGTGCACGCGCGAGCCCGCGGAGACAGATGCTGGATGAAGACAGGCACTCTCCAGAGAGACGCCAGCGCATCAACTCCTCCTTCGCGCACTACGATGCGTCAAGAATAGCAGCATCAGCAGGACGCACTACCGCTCTGGACATCTTTGACATTGGCGACGACGAGAACGTCCCCGATGCTGTGCGCCGCGGCGGCGCTGCAAGCACGGCCAGTGAGGACTGTCCTACCCCTATCCCGCAAGAAGGCGATCCGGAGGTCCATCAACACGACCCGGAGGCGCATCTCAACGGGATGTCTGATGACTGGATCCAGGAAGTCTGGGCGGACCCGACCGGCACCAGTATCACCCTTAGCACCTTTAATCCCCGTTTCACGCGCAGCTATGGCACTAATCGACGCACCGCGTCCGACATCAGGCAGGCGATTGCAAGCATTACTCACGAATCCGACTTCCTGGTTATAGCTCCAGACCAGGCTCAAGGACATCGAGGACGAGGCCCGTACGAATGGGCGGTAACGGGGCTTACCGCCAGTAGCGTCGAGTTGCTGCTCAGGAGGAGAGTCTGGTCCCTCAAGCATATCACGTTCTTCCCGTGCCGTCGCGCCCTCGAGACCCCACGCCTTCTGCTCGCTCTCGAAGGGTTTCTCGACGACAATGTCAGCAACATCTACAACGCCGTTCGCTCAACCTTTGAACGACCACAGGTACGCTCAAGAATCGAGCAGATGATCAATGCCAACCCCGAATACAACGCCATACCGCCCCACGAAGCCTTCCGACGCGTTATGTCCTCCCTCAGGGTGACGGTATACACGCTCGACAATGGTACCGTCGTCGCCAACGTCTTTCTGCGCGCGCCCACGCAGAGCATCCGCGTTTGGAGGCTCTGGGTCCAGGAGCTCAGGAACCTCACCTTCGGCTCCTACCATACGGCTATCGCTAGAGCCAGACGTATCACGTCGTGCGCAGGCTGCGCTGGAGTCGACCACCCGTCTCATCTGTGTCCTTTCACGCGCATGGCGGGGTGGAACGGCCCTGAGGAGGCAGGGAGTTTCTCCTACTCCATAGACGGCCGCGAACTTCCAGCGCGTCAAGCATCATCTACTCCTCTTACACGCCCTCCCTCCTCTTCCCAGCTCAGGCGTCCATACCAGCCGTCTTCCAGTCAGTGATACCCTCAAGCGGGTCCTTCGGGCCGATTCGAGCAGTCGGCCTCCAGCAGCCAGAGAAATCAGGAGCACGTCAGGGACGATGACCGAGGACGCGAACGTGGAAGAGGGAGGGGGCAAGCTCAGAGCGGCCAAGGCTCCGTGCGCAGAAGTAAGCAGGACTCCTCGAGGCACGCTACGAAAGGACGCGACGGGTCGCACAGGGATGGCGGACGCTAAGGTTCTCTCTCTGAATTCGTCTGTAGCAAGGCGACCATAGCCTCAACTAGCCGTACCCGATGTTATCTATCTGAATTCTCGATGCGCTGTAATGAGACCTTTGCAAGGTTCTCGCTCACTGGTTTCAAACGGTCATGGCTCACCTCAACACAGGCCTAGGTTGATCAAGGTGATACCGCGGCGGTGCGGCGGCACATACGCTGAGGGGAATACAGGCGACTAATCGGACTACATATACTGACCTCCGGGTTACAGGAAGGTCCGGCGACAATCGGAGGCCTATTCAGGCTCGATGCCCGAGCAATAGCCCAGCTCTCAAATCTCTCGGCACTCCCGCCGTGGTACCGTTAGCTGAGAGAGCACATCGCCCTGAGTGCAGGGAAATGCACCAAGAGCGCGAGGCATGGTTGTACTCGCGCCGTCACAAGCAACCGCTACACAACAAAGAATGACAAACCCACACACGGTCGCATATCCTGTTACTGGCTTACTTGACTCCTGCGGAGTAGTAGGTGCTGGTTCCAGTCGTGCGGGAATCAATGCTGATCACCTCTCCGCGGGCGACGGTCGCACGCCCTCCCCGTCTCTCGGTCCTCAGGGGCTGAGCGGCGGAAGGCTCCCCTCCTCTTCCTCTCTCTCCTCTTCACACGATACAACTCCGGTCGCCACCCAATACCCACCAACAAACACGTCTAACTTTCCGCTACCACCTGCGCGTTCTGCGCAAGACCGCAACTCGACGCGGGCAGACAAGAACACTCGCAAAACGACTATTCAGCTTGCAACGTTAAACATTAACGGCTATGGCAATCTGGTGCGCGACCACCCAGACAATAAGTGGGGGCGCATATACAGGTTGATGACCGAGCACAGGCTCGGCGTACTATTGCTGCAGGAAACGCATCTCACCGCCGAAAGGAGAGCATGCCTGCACAAGATGTTCGCCAATAAAATCAAGATTTTCCATTCCGAGCACCCGGAATTCCCTACACAAAGGGAAGGCGTTGCAGTGGTGCTCAACGCACGATATGTCAATGTCGCGGAGGCGAGCGCGGTGGAAATAATCCCCGGTAGAGCGCTACAGGTCAAGATGACATGCCTAGGGGGCGACACGCGAAGTATACTCTGCGTCTACGCCCCGACTTCGAATGGTATTGAAGAGCGTTCCACCTTTTATAAGGACCTCCGTGCCTACTATGAGGACAATCCGAACTTTCCTAGGCCACAGATAATGGCAGGAGACTTTAATAATGTCGAAGACGGGCTTGACCGTCTCCCGGCTTCTAATATTTCCGACGCTTCTGTCCTCGCACTTGACGAACTGAAAATCAGCTTAGGCTTGTTAGTTGCGGATGGATGGCGTATCACGTACCCCACCTCGAGAATCTATACCTTCCATAGAGGCTCAGGCCGGGAGGCGGTTTTCTCGAGACTCGATAGAATCTATGCCACGCAGGAAGCCTTCAATGGTGCAAGAGACTGGAAGATCTGTGAACCAGGAGTCAAGACGGACCATGCACTCGTTGCGGTACAACTCACCGCAACTAATGCCCCGATCGTCGGTAAAGGGAGACCGGTCTTCCCGTTATCTCTAGTCAAGGACAAGAAGCTGGCCAAGATATTAAAAGCGAGAGGGATCGAGGCCTCTCGAGAACTCGCGAATCTAGTGACGGCAGGGCCACGACACGAGGACCATAATCCACAAACCATCCTGTACCGGTATAAACTTGATGTCATGAAGCTTGGACGGGAGAGAGAAAGAGAGGTTATCCCGCGACTCCTTGCTGAGATCCATGAGGCCGAGACGGCTCTCAAGACGATCCTCGCCGACAGCCACGTCGATGATGATACAAAACGCGCTGAGGCTGCCCGTCTAACCAAAGACATACGTCAGCTCAAGCAACGAAGGATCAAGCAGCAACAGCAGACCTCGAGGGCGACCCACAGGCTCCTTGGAGATCGACCGACCAGGTACTGGTCGAAACTTCACAAGGAATGCGCTCCTAGAGATATTATCAGCGCCTTTGAGCGCGAAGGTCAGCTAGGCGTCGCGGGAGAAAAAACATACGAGACGGACTCGGTCAAGATGGCGGCAATGGCCAGATCGCACCACATGAAGGTCCAGAAGGACGGCCCGGAGGCCAGACCTCCCAATGAACGAGAGGAAAATATTACTGAGGCTCTAAACAGTATCGACGTCCAGGTTTCAGCCGACCAGGCCGCGAAGCTGGAAGACAAGTTCTCATACAAGGAATGTGTTTCGGCACTCCGAAACGCCAAGAATGGCTCTGCACCGGGTCTAGATGGGATCCCATACGAGTTATGGAAGGTCCTGCACGCTAGATTCATAGAAGACTCACGATTTCCGCAGCGACAGTCTTTCGATGTCATGGGTCTAATCAGAGCGGCCTTCGAAGACGTCAGGCTACACGGAGTGTGCGAGCAGACGCACTTGGCACAGGGATGGATAGCTCCCATCTACAAAGAAAAGGGCGAGAGGACCCGAGTGGTCAACTATAGGCCCATCACCATTCTGAATACGGACTATAAGCTCCTAAGTAAAATTCTGGCTGGAAGACTTGCCGTCGTTGCCCCACTTCTGATAAACAAGGCTCAAGCAGGTTTTGTCCCTGGAAGGAAAATTCAAAACCATACGCAGTTAGCTCGCATGATGATTACATGGGCAGAAACTCACGAGGAAAATGGGGCGATCATAGCACTCGACCAAGAGAAGGCGTATGATAAAATCGTGCACGATTATCTCTGGAGGGTACTGTCGCGTTTCTCCATCCCCGAGGCATTCATTAGGACTATTCAGTCCCTCTATGCGCATGCAGACACTGCAGTAATGGTGAATGGTATACTCAGTAAGACGTACCGCATCTTTCGGGGGGTCAGACAAGGCGACCCGCTCTCCTGTCTACTCTTCGATCTGGCTATCGAACCCCTGTCAGCCATGATACGCAGATCGTCTCTCAAAGGCTTTGACATACCAAAATGCGACGAAGTGCTCAAGGCAGTACTCTTCGCCGATGATACTACTGTATACCTCTCACACCGCGACGATTTTGCCGTACTACAAAGCGTACTCGATTCATGGTGTGCGGCTGCGAAAGCAAGATTCAATATCAGTAAGACTGAAATTATCCCGATCGGTAGCCCGAGCTACAGGAAAGAGATGGCGGAGACCTACCGCGCTACTGGCGCTTGGAAAAATTATCCACGCGGCGTGCACATCGCCCAAGAAGGCGAGGCAGTTCGTATCCTAGGAGCGTTCTTTGGTAACGGCATCGATCAGGCTGGTATCTGGTCCACCGTCCTCACTAAAATAGTTGCGATGAGGCAACCACTCATGCACGTTATCGCTCGATGGAAGAAGGGCCATGCCTCTCTACAGGGTAAGAAGCATGTTATTCAAATGATAATTGGAGGGATCACGCAATACCTGACCACTGTCCAACGGATGCCTGTCCCTATCCGGCAAAGGCTCAATAAAGTCATCAGAAGCTATCTTTGGGACGATAGACACAATCCTCCAGTGGGCCTAGAGCACGTCTACTTACCGGTAGAGCTCGGGGGTCTCGGAGTTCTGGATCTCGAAACGAGAAGTGAAGCAATTGACATTATGTGGCTCAAATCGTTCCTAGACTTTAGTGGCGATCGTCCGCTGTGGGCCTTTGTGGCTGATGATATTCTCGAAACTCATGTTCCCAAGAACTGCTCCCCCAAACTCGCTTCCCTACGAATTAACCCCTTCCTGCAGTTCTGGTCTCCCAAGTCGAGGGGACTCCCTCCAGAGTTGCAGGGCATGATGAATGTTGCCAAGAAGTTCGGACTTCGACTCGAGGGTCTGGCTTTCTCTCGTAATATCCTGCGTAGCCTCCCAATGTGGAACCATGCGCAGGCTGATAAGACCCGTCTAGGGCGACTATCGGTCCCGTCGAGAGTGCTGACATGCCTCCAAGACCGCCACAAGGCTAGGTCAGTAGGCGATTTCGAACATCTCGCCGAAGTCCTCGACTCGCGTACGCACAATCCACAAGCGGCATGCAACTGCTCCGGCTGTAGCACACTACGCGTCGACGTAGGCTGCGCTAATCCTCACCTCTGCTGCCTGAGGGCACGAGATTTGATTGCCACCTTACCAGGCAAATGGAACCCACGCGCCTCACAACCGGAAGACTACGAAACCAAGGCCATGCAAGACCTTGCCAAAGAACCGCTCGACAAAAGTCTGTCCCCCTTCAATCGCTGCATCACTACGCATGGAGATCTGGGCCATGCACTGCGGATCTTCACAGACAATGCGCCGACCTCCAACTCGTCTATCTCGATGGAACTGATGGAATCCGATCCCCCAATCAATGCTGCCACGGACGGCTCATGCCTCCATAACGGTGAAAGGGATGCTCGGGCGGGTGCAGGGGTGTATTTCGACCACAATCATGCTATGAACCTAAGCTTCCGCCTCCCGCTGTCTCTCGAGCAGTCGAATCAAACAGGAGAGATAGCCGCCGTCCTCCTCGCGGCCTCACGCGCAAGCCCGAATGCCAGAATGACCATCGAAACGGATTCTCAGACGACTCTAGAGTCCCTAACCAAATGGCGTCAGAGACACGAAGACATTGGCTACATTGGCTGCAAAAACGCCTCACTAACCAGGAATCTGATAGCTCATATGAGAACCAGAAAGGCGCATACGCTACTCAAGTGGGTCAAAGGACACGATGGCCACCGGGGGAACGAGGCTGCAGATCGGCTAGCCGCCCACGGCGCTGCCAAGCTGCAAAGCGACCCCCTACCACTGCACCCTCCGACCCCCTTCAGGATCTCGGGGGCTAAGTTGCAGGCTATGACGCAGAAACTTGCGTACAAAGCTATCAGGACTCTCAAAGATGCGAAAACAGATTCTAGGCCTCGCACTGTGGCCAATCTCGATAGAATTACTAGTGGTATTCAAGCAGCTTATGGCGTGAACCTCAAGGAAGCTTCGGTATGGGCCTCCTTCAGATCCCGCCACATCTCTCGCAAAGCGGCCCAATTCATGTGGATGGCCGTCCACGACGGCTATATGTTAGGAACTCACTGGTTACGCCCAAACATGTCGGTTGAGCTCCAAGCCCGCGCCACCTGCGGGGTCTGCGGTGAGCGCGATTCGATGTCGCACATAATCCTGGAATGTAAGGCGACGGGTCAGGAAACCGTCTGGACGCTCCTGAAAAATCTATGGGCCCACACAAAGCATAATTGGGTCTCCCCTACATGGGGCACAACATTCGGTGCTGCCTGCGCTGTCTTCAAAACACGAGAAGGCGCACGTTGCTCGGCGACGGAGTCACTCTGGACCATCCTATGCTCGGAATCCCTGCATCTGGTCTGGAAGCTGCGATGCGAACGTGTAATTCAGAACGAAGGCAGCGACTTCACGGTGCAAGAAGTCACTAACCGTTTCTATGCCTGTATCAATTCCAGGCTGGATCTGGACAGGAGGACCGCGGCTCTAGCGAGAGGCAAGAAGGCCCTGAAGCCGGCTGATGTTGAACGCATCTGGCGCCCTGTGCTGGAAAATTATGACACTCTTCCCCCGAACTGGGTGGTAGATGGCGGGGTTTTAGTGGGTATTAAACGAGGACGTTGATGGGGTTATCTGGCCTTTGCAGGTTATCCCAAATAATATTGTCTAAATTTGAGCCCCACACCTTGTGCGTAAATGCATTTCCTCGCAAAAGTGGTCTATCTCATCTCTACAAGTTCCTTCCAAGGACATAGTGCCTCGGAAATTACTTACAGCGTGTCTGGGTAACACTCGTTATCCACGAGCGGCATGACAAGCCCCACTGGGGACCATTGCGGCTCAAGACCTTAACGCTCCACTAAAAAAAAACAAAAAAAAAAAATGGTGTTATCATGAGACTCACGGACCCCCACCTCGACGTTGTCCATCATCCACTACAGCGCTTTTCACACCACTTGTCGTTTGGGCGCCTTTTGCGCGGGACGCCACACTCTCGACCGCCTCCACTTGAAACTTCGACTCCCGATAACTCCTTCATTTCTCAACGTTCCGCCTCACTTCTTGCTGCTACGTTATCCGCTCTACTGCGCGCACCGAACTATACCAATGTTGCGAGGTTTCCGCCGATGCGAATCGCCAACTCGAGACGGCCTCATCTTCAGCCACCGCCGACTTCGACCGACGATATCTCAGAAACTTATGCACAAGCACGCTTCGTTCTTTCAGTGTTGGACTCCTGCGGACCCTCTGCAGCCTTCTCAAGTGGCATTTAGCACAGTACGTCATCAATTACATATGGCCACACACCGCGCACACCACGCTATGGGACTCGCTGCCGGGACGGGTACCGGAGGGCACTGGGACACTAGGGACGGCAGAGGGAGATTCGACGTAGGTTCCCATGGGTTGAGGGATGATTAGAGAGTGTCACTTTCAGGTATGTCACCCGTTCGCGTCCACAAGGCCATTGTGTCTGCCTCTTGCCCTCTGCTCGCTTGAGCTTCTGTACGTTTACATGCATGTACTGTACTCCACGGGTATGCTTTGAACTTCTGGACGTGAACATTTGCCTGGCACGAATCATCGTAGAAGCTACATAGAAGAGCCAACCCGGCAACAGCGCAAGGACATAGACGGGCGCTTACATGGGCATCTCGCCTACATCTCTGTACATATGCAGCGGCGAGAGGCAATAAAGAATAACGCACAAACGTGGTAGATGGAATATGTTCGACGATTTGACGACAGTTTGAATGCAATCAGACTTGTGTTTGCATATGGAGAGGGTGGGCAGCCAGAACATGGGGGTATGGAAGGAAAACAAGAAACCTACCAGGAACATACAATGTCCAAGCCATCTCCCGCCTCGGGAACCTCATTCATGCGCCCCTCTGCCATCCCAAGTGCCCCAGAGCCCTCCTATACCCATCCCAGCAGCGAGTCCCATAAGGGCGGTGTGCGCGGAGTGCGGCGGTATGGGAGCGATGACGTACTGTGCGCGTCCACACCTGAGATGGCTGAGAATGGTCCACCAGATATGTCTTCTGCAAAGACGAGGCCGGTTTGTGCATAAGTTTTGAAGATATTGAGGGTTGAAGGCAGCGGTGGCTGAAGACAAGGTCGTGTCATATGGACGTGTCGCCGCTGTCAAATCCTTGCAACGTGGGCATCGCTGGGTACGCGTATATGAGAAGACTGGAGGGCAACAAAAAGCGAGGCAAAGTGTTGAGAAATGAAGCAGATATCGCAAGTCGAAGTTTCAAGTGGAGGGCGGTCGGAGAGTGTGGCGTCCCGCGCGAAAGGCGCCCAAACGACAAGTGGTGTGAAAAGCGCTGTATCGTCCACATGATAAGCCCAGCGCGCACGCTGGCCATACTCGAGCATGATCCTTGCCGTCTTCGCCGCCGTTCCCAGACTTCAATGCGTTCCGTATATATGCTCGGACCGGGTCGTTGCGTCCTCAGCTTCCTCCTCGACGCTCATTTTCGCCCTCGGCGTCCGGCCCTTGTCGACAAGCAGGACGAACGATGTCGCGTCTGCCCATGCCGGAAATTCCTCTTGAGGTTGCGCCTCCACCCCTTGTCACGACGGAGACGCGAGATGGGTCAGGGAAGGACATTGCTGGGGTGGAGGCGGTTGCGATAGCGCCCGTGAGCAAAGACGAGCCCATCGTCACTCGCAAGGCATGTATATGCTGCAGTACAATTCTGGGTCATATGCTTACCGTGCGGTATCTAGGAACTCTGGAGCTACTACTGTATGTATGCGCAAATTGGACAGAGAAGCGCGACTGACCTGGAGGAACCGCACAGTGTACTACAATGGAGATAACGGCGTGGGGCCGAATGGTGAGCTGCCCTCATGCATACAGAGAACTGTACAGTCCTCAAACGCTGCTGCTCTGTATAGGCTACTCCATGACTCTGTTTCAGTCGCTTGCTACGGCTGCAGGGTATGACCCTCTCCGAGGCCCCGGCTCTAGCTGTTCCGGAGACGGCTCCTCCGGCCAGTGTGTTGTACCATGGGGTGGCGGTCATAAAGCTGTCAGCTCGGTGGTCTTGGTCGCCAACGGTGTCAGCTTTGCAGTAAGTCTGATTTCAGACCAATCCTCGCAGCATGCCCGCTGCTCCGTACTGACGTGCCTTCCTGTGACACCTAGATCATGACTCTCATCTTCACCACCATCGGCTCTGCCGCGGACTACGGGTCTTTCGGTCGTTGGCTACTTCTTGTCATTACTGTGATCTGCTGGGGTGCCCAGTTCGCAAGCATGTCCTTGACATGTACGTCCATGGCCTTCAGAGTGCCGGCCGTCTTCCTGACCCTCCGTCGTAGCACCGGATCGATGGGGAGTAGCTATGGCACTCTACATGATTGGTTTCGTATCATACGGCGCAACCCTCGTCTTCTACGCAGCTCTCTTCCCGCGTCTCGCGCGCAACACTCAACATGCACGCGACCTGCGCGAGAAGTACGAGAAGGGTGAGATACCTGCTGAGGAGTACGAGGTCGAGGAGAGCATGGAGAAGAACCGAATCAGCAACATCAGTACGGTGTGTCTGCAACCGCCCCTGCTGTCAATGCGTACTAACGGATTTGCAGATGCACAGTAACATCGGATACATCTTCACGCTTTGCCTCAACCTCTCACTCCTGATCCCGCTTATGAACAATCCAAAGGTCAACAACTACGTGATCGTCCTGTATGTACATGCGCCCGCACCTTCGCTCTCTGCTGCCCTGACGCGCTTCATAGGACGAACGGGTATTGGGTACTCACCGGCATCTGGTGGTGTAGGTTCTGTTCGTCGATGATCATCGCGACTCTCATTGATCATCTGTTTATAGTCATCTTCCAACAACCACGACCTGGACCTCCTCTTCCGAAGGGCGAGCACTATGTCACAGTAGGATGGAAGCAAATATGGATCGCATTCAAGCAATACAAGAAACTCCCGTACACCTTCGTGTACCTGGTGTCCTTCTTCCTCCTTGCTGATGTAAGTGTGCCGTTCGATGTTTAACGAGTCAACCTCATGGTCGTGTTCTTGTGTTATCTTGCCTAGGGTCTGAACACCACGGGCACGCTCGTCTCCATCTGCCAGAATGACAAGTTCCATTTTTCGTTCCTTGAGAACACCTACCTGGGCCTCGCTCAAGCGATCACGTCAACTGCGAGCACCTTAGGCTTCTGGTACATCCAACGCCACTGGAAGATCAGCACGAAAAAGATGGCAAGTCTCTGTGTTCATCTGCAAGTAGCAGTGCTGACGGTGACTCCGCATTATGCAGTTCGTTGTCACCAACGTCGTCACCATAATGATCCCGCTCTGGGGCATGATCGGCATCTGGACAACTAAGCTCGGGTATGCTATGCTCCGCATACAGTTCCTTCCATGACTGACGAGACCTCAGATTCCACAACGTCTGGGAGTTCTGGGCGTACAACGTCGTTTTTGGTCTCTTCCAAGCACCCTACTACGCCTTCTCGCAAACCATGATGGCCGAGCTCACCCCTCCAGGCTTCGACAACATGTTCTTCGGCCTGTTCGGCCTCTCGAACCGCGCGTCGTCCATGATCGGCCCAAACGTCATTCAGGCGATCATCGACAACACCGGCGACAACTGGAAGGGCTTCCCATTCCTGTTCGCGCTGTGCGTTGCGGCCAGCCTCGTCATCTGGTTCGGGGTCGACGTCATGACCGGCAGACGGGACGCTGTTGCGTGGGCGGAGAAGCACCGTTCGTATGCGGATACGGGCATGCTTGTGTCTGACGAGGACTCGGCGGATTCTATGAAGAAGTCGTAGGTCGGCTGTTGAAGCCCGTTTGTGATGTGTGGTTTGGAACCTGGATGGATTTTATGGGGGCGTCTCACGAGAATGTATTCAGGGTCTGTCGTCCGAGTATGAGAAGATTACGCCTCCGTCGCAGAGTCGGTGTTCGCGCCGTGAGATGGCGGTGTTCGGACCGATCTCATCTCATCGCCTCGTTCGTACGCGTGTCGGGTTACTACGGACAGCATCTCTCTCAAGTACATAGCTCTATAAGAAGGGCCCTCTGGGATCGAAAGAGCTCGCTTGGCCCAGACACACTTGGTGAGTGTTGTACGTTCTGACAAGTCTCGATCGCGCCTCACCCTCTTAACGAAGTGAAGATGGAAGCACTCCCATATGAGCTGCTCGAGGACATCTTCATCCTCGCTTTCACCGACGGCGGGCGTACAGCATGCTCGGTCAGTCTGGTCTCCAGACGCATGCGCCACTTGTCGAGCAGATACCGCTTTCACTCGGTGGCCCTGCGCTCCAGGACATTGCAAATCGCCAGCTTCCTCGCTACTTTTGCACTAGCACGCGCTCGTTACCGGGAAGCGGGGCCAGTGCTCAGACACCTCTACATCGCATCTCCAGCAACATCGTCCTACCACTGGTTTTCAAGATACGTCCACGACCCCGACGGGTGGCCTCACTTCGGGACGGCCTTTGTTGGGCACGCACTGGCCCTCCTTGCGCTGGTTGCTTCCGAGCTCACGACACTCGTCCTTGTTCAATGTCCTCGTGAACTGCTGGACCCGATAGGACGCACTGGTTTCCCGAATTTGCAGGAGCTGACGGTCGTCGGTGGAAGGGAGCTCGTCTTCGCGACACATGGCGAAGCGATAGCGGTCGACGCACCGGAGCCCCTCTATCCGCGCCTCGTGCGACTCAACCTCATCTCCCCTGTGGTCCTCTTCTCCCATTGGAGCACGCACGCGCCGCACGTCACTGATCTGCGACTTTCGGGAAGCGCTCGCCAGGACTATATCGACGAGGATATCCGGGATGTATTCCTCCGTAACTTGCGTGCTGGCGGTGAGCTTTACGCTTCCCATCACATGGCGTGCACTGACTTGGGCGACTAGATGTACCATCCATATTCCCGGACCTGGAGCGGTTTGTTGTCCAGACATACCATATACCGCGCTCTTTTCAGTCGCTTCGCAATCCTCGCTCCAGTCCGGCTTTGGCGCGGTTCACTGAAGTAGAGTTGACACAGATGCAGGAAGATGGTCACCATGGCTTTGAGCTGCGGCCGACGAGCACGTTTCAAAGTGTGGAGGAGTTGGAGAGCACAACGCACCGTGATTGGGTAGATCGTGTCGGCGGCGGTGCTGGATGGTGGACGGGCGACGGACATGAACTGAGCTGCT
>WJSG01012646.1:0-14598 GCA_016618145.1 Sanghuangporus lonicericola | reverse complement strand
TGGCGGACAGCTGGACACTCTTAGTCCGTCCGCGCATTGGTTCGTGGTCGAGAAGCAGGAAGTGGTCGATAAGAAGAAGTAGGAGAGAGATGCATAGACGCACACAGGGTATGTCCGGACTAGTGTACTCGTACAACGTATCGACGCACGTCAGGTTTGAATCGCATATGGGTCTGGGGCTACTGAGTCTCCTGCGGATGAGCGATCAGCTTCGTCGCGCTGACTTGATTGTTCTTCATGCGCTCCAGCCCTCCTGGAACACCCGCTAGGCCATCAGGGAGCACCTCAACTCGGTTCGGCTGTGCAAAGGTTTCTGTCAGCCTCGTGCGTGCTCAAACGTCGGTGTACGTACCTTCACAACGCCCTTCGCAAGCCACTCCTCAAGCCGCTTAAACAGCTCAACCCCGAGGGCCCTGTTCTCCGGCCGGTGGAAGTTGCCCATCACGACGATCACTTTCTTCCCGTCGTCCTGTGTCTTCTTCTCGGCCGGGATATTCTCAGGTAGCACGAGAAGTAGCACGCCGCCAGGAGCGAGCGCATCGTACGCAAGCGATTGCGTGTCTGGCAAGGAGATGGCGTCGTAAACGATCTCGGGCGCAAGCCCGCCTGTCAGCCTCACGATCTGCGCGAGGAGCTCCGAGGCGGGGAGGGAGCGGTCGAGGACATGCGTCGCCCCAAGGGACTTCAACAATTCTTCGTGCCGCAGGGAGGCGGTAGTGATGATTGGAGAGAAGCCCGAGAACTTCGCCATCTGGATCGCTGTTCAAAGAGTGTGTTGGCTAGCTATCAAGCTTGATGAGGAAGGTGGCATGTATATACCGTACTGGCCGACGGACGATGCCCCACCGAGGATTAAGATAGGCTTCCCGGCATACGCGGTGGATCCTCCGTCCTCCCATGGCGCTATAAGCTTGGCGCTCTTCGCCTCTGGGTGGAAGTGGTTGTAGAATCCGCATACGGCGGTGGCGAGACCTAGCGGGACGGACGCGGCCTGGTCGAAGGAGAGATTATCTGGGATCTAACACACGTATGTACGGTCGTCGACTCGTCAGTCTATAGACCTTGCGCTAGATTGCGTTGAGCACGTACCTTCGCCGTTAACTCAGCAGGGATGATGCAGTACTGCTGGAAGGCGGAATGCGCATTGTCCATCCAGCCCTCGAATAAGCTGGCAAAGAAGGTCTGTTAGGTGCATTCGTATGCGCGCGCTGTCAGCATTTTATACTCACATCTTGTCTCCCTTCTGGCGATCGGTCACCTCCGCGCCGACTTCCTCGACAATGCCGGCTGCGTCTACCCCAGGGATCCAAGGAAATTCAGTGATTAACACACCGTAGGTCTGTATCTTCCAGTCCACCGGGTTCAGTGCAGCCGCGAGGACCTTTACGAGTACGTCCTTGGGGCCAGGGCGCGGGATGGAGGTCTCTCCAACTATCCACCGGCGCTGTTTCTCAGGGAGGAGAAGTGCTTTCTGTGTCGTAGAGGGAGTCATTCAGTGTGCAGATTATGCATCGATGGCTGCAAGGAGAGACCTACTTATACAACACTGCTTTCTTCTATGGCATTCTAGAAGCTGGGGCTTCGGCGGCCGTCGTTATTCCCATGTCACAATACTTACCGTTCATTAAGAGTCATATCAGGGCTTCTGCCAGTACTGGGCCAAGTGTGCTCTTCAGCAGAACGATATCATACGCAGTGGCATTTTGCGGTCGGCGGAGGCGATGATGTCCATAGAGGATATATCGATCATGATGCCTCACGGGAGTGAGCGTGCGCCGTGTTCCTCGTGAGCAACTTCAACATCGGCCCGGCCGCTGCCTCTTAATCTGTGCGGCAGGATGTTTTAAATAGGATGTAGGGATGGAACACTTGGACAGCGATGAGGTCTGCAAAGTGCGGCGAAAGAGGTCTGTACATGCAAAGTGCGGCAAACGGGCGGATGCATGCAATGTACGGGCGCCCCCGGGGCGGCGAAAGATGGGTGGGCGGGCCTGGGTCATGGACGGGCAGGAGAAATAATCGGGAGGTGGCTGCTGGCATCGCCATAGGAAGGTCGGAAGAAGTAGCGGAGGCGGGAGTGTCGGGAATAGACAGGCGAGTGTCGTACCCGGGGTTGTCGCAGCACTGATGTCTGAAGGCGGGTATTCTGGAGGCGAGCTCTCAGTATCCGACGCCCGCCTAGCCGACTGTGTCCTATGAAAGTGGTGAGTACTGCTACAATGACGCCTCCCAGTCCTAGACGAAGTTACCATCACTCGATGACCTCGCCAGGCCCATCTGCCGTCTATGTAGCACCGAGACGGAGGAGTGTGTTTCGCGGGCCCTCCCCTCAGTACCAAATTTGCGTGTTCATATACATGTTCCCGAGGTTTGGGGGGTGGAGGCTGAAGGGGGGTCGCGGACGATGCAACAGGATCGAAGAAGATGAGGCTGCGAAACCATGCCTCAGGCTATTGCCGTGCGAGTCAGCGACAGTATGCTCAAATGAATGTCAAACTTCAATACAAAAAAACAGATTATACAGACGCCACACCTTCGAAGACGTGACAGGCAGGTACACGATGGTTAATCATTCCTTAGTCGAGGACGAGCAGGTTGAACTTGGCCGGCAAAAGCCGAAGGCTGAAGCGCCTCCGCCCAGTAGGCACAGGCGCCTCTTCTCCTGCTCCTGCTCAGCTGCGTCGTGTCTTACTTTACTTGTTCTATGCTTCTTCATTCGCGTAGACCGCCTGCTTGCCCTGTACAAAGAAGCAAGTTAGCAAGTTACCAGAACCCCACCGACACCGTCGGCATGGACTACCTCGCAGGAAATATGAGCAGTACTTGCTTGACCTGGAGGAGGAGGAGGAGGAGGAGTAATATTTCGGCAGGCTGTATGTAAGTTACAAGCGTCTACCACGAAACCTACTTAGATGGCGCCTATGCAGGAGAGTCGTCTGGGCCCATCGAACGGTAAGACGAACAATCGATACAAAGTCGGGGCAGGAGCAGTGCGAGGTCGAGCAGCAAACCCTGCAACAGGAGAAGCTCCTACAGCCAAGGACCAGTCCTCCAGTCCAAGGCGCAAACCAAGCCACTGTCCGACAAAACTCGCGCAAAGGTGCCAACCTGTAGCGCTCCGTTTTCGCTGGGCTAAGAGTTGGAAAACAGAAACTATGCCGCCGCGCGGCGGCCGCGGCGACAGGCCAACAATTAAGCAATACATCTGTCGAGTGGACAGGCATCTGCGAAAGGCTCTCAGGCATCCGTGAGGGTCCAGGTCCTCAACGGACTCGGAGCTCGCAGGCATCCGCCATGTAGCGGGCATCTGCACATTGCAGGCATCACCCTGTTGTCCTACCGAGGGCCCAGAGAGCACCTCGAGACTCCCAGAGGTGGCAAGATCACCGACACCAACGTGACAGACTCGAGCGCTTCTGCGCACCGATGTAAGTACATCCAACCCGATGGCGAGCCATCCATCCCCAGAACTGCTCCCGAGCACTTCTAAAACGACCTGAGAACTCGTATATCGAGTATACAGTTCTCAAGAGAGCATCGTTGGAGGAGGGGGTGCGGCGGTGGTGGTAAGGACGAGGAACTGCAAGCGCCACACCACTACGGTCGCGCACTCAGTGCGCCGGCGGCATGCAGGCTGTCTGATCCGACGGACCTGTACACTCGGAGACGTTCAGACTTGAATGGGAGGGCAGTCGTATATTATTGAGGTTGGCGTGGACCACCGGTCAGTCTTGAGCATCTTCCGCTTCTGTCTTGCTCTTATGTGTGCTAACACAAATCATTTCTAGTCGAGGACGCAATGCTATGGCCAGGCCGTATACGCACAACTTGATGAGACATTCAACTGCGTCTGGCGGGTTCTTCTGCGACTGACCGACCCCGGAAGTGCGACTCCCCAGATCATCCCCGCAGTATGTGTTCGCTTCAGCCTTCTATGCATGCACCCTCTTCTGCCACAATTTCCTATCCCCTCGACGCTGGCGCCAACGGCAGTCTGAGTCCGGTTGATTCAGTCAGAGCGCGACGTCTCCGGTATATCTTCAAGTTGCTATTGACAGGCGATGTCGCTCTCACGGTGCTGGTCGTCCTTCCTCACCGCTGTCTCGAAGTTTGCAAACAGCTACTTGCTTCCGCTCTCGTGCGCTCCGATTCAACTTGCACCTCCGAGCTTGGATTGTGACTTACGCATCTCGACCCCTTCGCGTATGTGTGTCAATCTCATACATATTCGTTTAGTTTCGGGGCGAACTGACACATGCACAGGCTTCCCGGAATCAGCTGCAAGTGCGGCTCTTCAACGCCATACTCCCCGTCAACTCGATGAGTATGTGATGCATTGTCCTCGATTGTTCTGCTTGCACGTAGAAACATTTACGAATGAATGCAATGTCCCTCAACATTACTTCGCACGACCGTGCTCGCGTATTGCAACATGTGTCGGCCAACCGCACAGCAGTACTGTGGCACAAGCCGTTTTTACTGCCCGCCCGCCACCGCGACGTCTCTTGACTCCTCGCGCATCCACACCACCTGATACGAAGTCCCTTCCAAACTCACCCAGGTCATATGAGCGCACGCAGGGTGGGCGAACGCTCGCTCCGCACGAGCCGCGTGAATTCCTGAAGCCAAGCCACAATGACGAGTATGAGCACGGGCGACGAACCTGTACCTCGGTGAGGTTGGTTTTGTCCGTCGCTTGTCTTGGATGTTTTATCTTCCAGATCGCTGCACAGGACCGATCCATGGTGCGGTGGGAAATCCATCGTCGGGTCCATGTGTACCGCATTGCCTCTCTCCCACCGGCTTTCTTTCCCCCAACGCACCCTCCTTGTCGACTGGTACGTAGTCCCGTCCTTTCGCGCACATGTCCGCTGCGATTGACCACGAAGTTCGTGGCACGACCAGATCACTACTCTATATGAACAATGTCGGTCTTTCGCGTCCCCAAACCGACGATCGATTTTGACGTCCTCGTCGCAATCATGAAGTCCGTGGAGGGGCCCTACCACGAGAACAGAAGCGTCACATCTGCCCTGTCACGCACTTGCAAGCACCTTCATCTGGAGGGGATCAAGAGCCTCTTGGCTTGTGGGGCAGACCTAGGACCTGCCGATATGGCGTCTTTCGGCCACTTCATCCTCGCCGATCCGACATCGCGAGGACCCCTCCTTCATAGTCTCGGAATCAGAGTTGCGGTCGTCTCCGATGCTGCCCTCGATATCTTTCTGAGGGCCCTTGGTTACACCGTCAATCTCGCCCGATTGAGCCTCAGCTCACTGGAAGAACTTCCTCGGGCGACGGCGACAACATTATGCGCAGGCCTTGCGGCACTCACATCTGTGACAGACTTCGAGCTCTACTACGCTGGAGGTGACTATGATCGTCGCCTCAGACGCGACCCAAGTTCTAGTCGTGAAGAATACTTCCCCAAGCTGCTCCGTCGCCTTCAATCCTCTTTGATCTCCGTTACACTCACACTCCCTCCCATGTTCGACAACGAATCCTGCGTCGTCTACAAACGAGACCGAGACCCTATTTTTCTCCTCTCCAACCAGAGAGCCAGCCTAGAACATTTGGCTCTTCGCGGTAACATCACAGTGGGAGGGCGGAAGTGCATCTACTCTCGAGTGACACGACTGTCGCTGCCCAGTGACATGGGTCTGCTACTTCTCCAGCCATACATCGCCTCCTTCCCCAACGTGAACATAGTGGACTTCTTACTTCCCTCGATGCTCCGCTTTGCAAAGGAAGTGAATCTCCTGGACATGCGGCGCTATGGCCTCTCTTTGAAGGAATGGCACAACAGAAATACGCGCAATCAGGTCATGTTTGGGACTTGGCCGAGGATCCAATCCTTGCAGGGTCTTATCATGGACGCGTATGCTTACGGCATTTCCTGTCATATCACGAGACTGCACTTGCTCAGTATAGGTGGAGAGCATTCGGACGAGCTGTCCATGCTTGCCGCCATCTTTGCCGACGCTCTTCCAACCGTACTACGCTTGGCTGTCAAGGTGTGGTTCGGCAGAGACTCCCTCCCTATTCTCCCGCCCACATCCGCCATCGACGACTACCTGACTTCTCTCGAAATACGCATCAACGTCATCTTGCAGGAGTTTGATGCAGAAGCATACATTGTGAGTTGTTCCTGACATGCATCTTTCGACAGATCATTGACCGCATGCTTCGGCAGGAACATGCAAGGAACATGCTGAAAGGCATGCGCGTCCTGAAAGTCTTCCAGTTGGAAATCCGGTGTCTCAACACCGACGCTCGCGGCGAGCATGGCATGGGCGAAACCTTGAACTTTTCAGTCAACGGTGGCATCTACTGCGACTTTCCTTGGAGGGGAACCAAGTGCTATCTGCGGGACATAATGGACCATATGGATCTTTACCAACGCGTGCGGGAGTTCATGGCAGCCGCGCCTGCTCTGCGGCGGGTGACTATCATGTGGAAACGATGTCGCCACCCCCGCTGGGAGGCTCCTCCAGACCGTGTCGTTGGCATTGACCTAGATTCCCTGCCACACTCCGTGGATAGGCGCGGCAACTGGTCGGACATGTGGTGGGATGGAGACTGGTGATGAGAGAATAGTGAGTTTCCCGAGTTGATTTCCACATCATACAGCGAGAGAGAAGTCAAGTGACCTGTAGCTTGAATTGCGTCTCCATCGTACTATGTACACAGGACTCCGTTATTGATCTAAATACCCAGTGCAATCACTTCGCCCGGATACACCGTCATTCTACTATGTCACATACGTCTACTGACACTGGTCCTGGCATTGCATTCCACCTCTTCACAGCCGCATGTAGGCGTTGAGAGGGAGTGCCCAAATTGCAGTTCTGCAAGATGGGTCCTTTGACCGGCGACAAAGGTGGCGGAGATCCCGCGATGACCGCTCTTTGTCGGATATCTGCAATGATTTTTATGAAGGCAAGCCTCTTATTCAGATCTGATTTTGTGTCGAGTGCTGTCTGTAGGATGATTTCAGCATCTATTTGGCGAGATATGTGACTCGTACTGACAAATACTTCTGCGTACCTCATACATCCCCCCTCGCACAAGTCCAGCTGGAGCGTTTGTGGGTTCAAACGGCTGCAGATGAACAGGAGCAGCTTGCGCGTTTGATCCGCTGAGAGAGCCCCGGGTATATCGCGTACGACCAGGTTGTTGACGGGTATCGGCCAGCGCCGAGCGAACTCGTGCACATCCGGGAGGTCACCACTGAGTAATTCCAGTTGCGGCGGTCCCCGTGACGGAGTCGCTTGCGAAGGCGTAGCCTGGTCTTTGCTATAAGGTGAATCGAGCGAGCGATACACAACCGTGATGACCCCGGTAGGTCGTATAGGTGATGGAGACGCGGGCGCAAGCAAAGGAGAGGCCGGCGGAGGCGATGTGGCGATCGCAGACAACGTTGAACGCGAGCGGAGAGAAGGGGCAGGCGGAGGAGCGTGGCCTGTGTTCCTTTCGCCACAGAGGTACGAGGAATTGTCGCCCAGTGCCCGGCTTTGAAAATTCGGTCCGTGCGCTGTGGCGGGAAGGCGGGCACCGAACTCCTCCGAACTGGGCACTGGGTGAAGGATCCGAGGAGATGGGTGTGGAAGCAGAGGTTGGACGGGACGCGGATACGGAGCTGGAGAGCCGTGCGAGGCTGGCGCGGAGGTGGGGCGGCAGGTGTTCGGGAGGATGCCGGCGGACTCTTCGCGAGACGTGTCCCTGACGGGTTGGACTACGCCTTCCTTTGAGCGCGAAGGAAGATGCACTTCCCGCACTTGGTGGACGAGGCCAGAATGCTCAGTCAAATGTGTGTGTGAGGACGCCCGCTGCCAGTGCTGGAGGTACACCCGTCTGCTAGCCCGGTCGAATGGGGATGGGATAGTTCGTTAGGCTGGCCATCTCGCGACCGTTGCTTCGCAATTGATAGGGTATCCCGACACGAGGCGGAGTGCGGCGGGAGCGGGATATGCCCAGGGTACAGACAAAAGGAGGACTGGCCGCGCATGGTGTCGCCGCGGGGCGCGTTTTCATATCTGGGGCAACACACAGTAGTCAAAGCAGATTGAAGACCTCGCCTCAGCCAGCGAGGACGGTTACTCGGTCTACCATAAATGGTGTCGGTCAAAATGTATCGGAGACATGATTGCGTGGGTGGCGTGTGTACATAGTCCCGTTGTCGTCCTAGGGGAAAGCGTAGATACAGAATTACGTCCTCCATAATTCGATTGTTTCCTAGACTACTTATCAGCTTGCAGTTCAACATCTCAGTAGTAAGGGAGGCACCTGCAAACCGTGACTCGGACGTTTCGTGTTGCGTTCCGCGTCGCCTTGAGATACCAGTCATTTCTTCCTAACATGTATGAGGTTGGGGACCCTCTCAGGTGGATGGTAACAGAAATCCAGTACGGGCAGGTGGTCAAGCATTCAACTTCACGGTTGGAAGTGTCAGAGCACGTTGAACGTGGAACGTACGTCGTGTATGTACGAGTACAGGTCTTCGCCACGGCAAAAGCCGAAGCGCCTCATCTGTCCTTCGCAGGCTCCTCCGCCTCCGCCTCCCTCCTCTCGCTCGATATCACAGTCCAGGACTCCATCTTCCCGTTTACCATACCAGTGTCGTCGTCTCATGATAAGCCTAGGCCGCTTGTTCAGCGCTTCAGCGCTGTTCAGCCCCTCCATGCGGAAGCAAAGCACCAGAACATCACCGAGTGCCGTTCGTCTGGACTACATACCTCGCGGACAGTCCGAGTAGATACCAGCGTGTTCAGTCCTTGGTGCGTACGCATAATTACGCGTCGTCCTGATTCGTCTCTCATACCCTGTGTCGTGATCGTGCGCGCGACGCACCATCATTTGCCTCCAAGTCGCCTCGCACATGTTCTCACGTCTGGCCGTTACGGTCGTACCCTTGCGACGTGAACGCATTACCTCCGACGTTCATCATTGAGGGTACGTAGGGAGTCGCCGGAGGTTCGTCTCGGCGGCGTGTAGAACCAGACCGTCCTCGTGTATGTAGGTGAGCCTCGTTTACCTTACTCTTCTCTCTTTTGTGTTGATGATGTCGCTCGTTGCAGCGTACTTGCAGATAGCTCGCTCGTTCTTACCATACTCCTTCTCGACAATGATACAGCTCGATCATAGCTCGGCCACTCAGATTGTCGGCCGCAGATGAACAACAGTGCCCATTAGATGTGGCGACACGGTTGACTTCTCAGCCAGGTGTGTCATTCCCTGCGAGCTCCTCTCCCTTTCTCCATGTTGTCGTGTTCGCCACCCGCCGGGATGTCGTCCGCCAATTCCGTGCCGATACAAGTGACGTGCAGAGTCCCCGCCACAGCGTGTCCCCATTGCCGTCTCACACATAGTGGGTGTTGTTCTGCTCATCTCTGCTATTGTGCGTGCTAACCCAACCCGTCTCTGCAGTCTTCGGTCGTCAGGACCCCGTTTCTTCCCGACTGCCCCTCCATCGCTCCGAGCATCTGTGCCCGACAGCCTGTTGTCTGCGTCGCACCCCGCGCTCGGCAACCGGGCTGCATGTGTTGACAATACGCTCCGTCGCTCCCGGGACGAACGCCAGGCCAGCGTCCCCAGAGACCTTTAAGAGCCTGATATCGGCTGGACTGACGGACAACATCCGAATCCCCTTCCGCTCTCTCCACGCTCTCTACGCCGTACTCTCTCTATACTCCGACGCTCTCTACTCTCGATACCTGCGTCAGCGATGACTACGCGCCGACTGGTTTCTGCGCTCACGGTGCTGTCGCTCTCCGCCTGGCGCGGCTATGCTGCTGGCACATTTGACATCTCGCGGTCTGACAATGTGCGTGCTACTTGGCTGCACCGTGGATCCACGCAACTGACAGTCCCTTCTTTGCAGATCGCTGTGTAAGCTCAAGTCGTACCATCGACGTGCACCGTACTGATAACGTCACCAGCTACTGGGGACAATCCGACCATACACTTCCCAACTCGAAGCTTTCGGACCTATGCAAGGTACGCTTCTGTCGACCGCGTCCTCAGGCCTTGTATACTGAATTTGGTTGCAGAACGACGACGTTACCATCATCCCTATGGCCTTCATGACCGACACTCGCGGGGAAGCGGGGCATATCAACTTGGCTGGTGTAAGTGAAGACATTTTATCTGCATATGGCCCGTCGTTTTCAACACTTTCGTCGGAAGTTCTGCGATGGCGCTACCCTGCCGAATTCAGAGCTCTTGGATTGCACCGCGCTAGGCCCGGAAATCCAAGATTGCCAAAAGGCCGGGAAGCTAGTCACTCTTTCGCTGGGTGGTGCCACAGGAAGTTTTACGTTCACCTCGGAAGACGAGGCGAAGAAGTTCGCTGAGACGTTCTACAACAATTTCCTTGGTGGAAGCAGCTCCACTCGCCCCTTCGGGAAAGATGTAATATTGGATGGGTGCGTGGACTTGATCTCTGCTCGAAACTTCATCTGACCTGTCGCAAGCTTTGATCTGGATCTTGAATCTGTCGGCACGCATCAGGAGACGTTCGTGAACCATACGCTGGAATTTGCGAAGCAGCAAAATGACCAAAAGAAGTACTACGTCACTGGCGCACCGCAGTGCTTCACAGGAATGGACAAGAACATGGAGAAGTAAGACATGATATCGCTTCGCGGATCAGACCGACGCTCATCATGTTTCTGCGCAAGTGTGCTGTACAACGCTCCATTCGATGCGATATTCGTCCAGTTCTGTGAGTCACTGTCGCTATACCAGAATTCCCTCGCTGATTGAGTCGTCCAGACAATAACCCTGACTGCGAGTTGAAGACCGATGCGGATATGTCAGGTTTCAACTTCGAAGCATGGTGCGTGCAATGGGACACCGTTCCTTGAGTCTTCTCACACGGCGTTCAGGGTCAAATGGGCCAGAGGCTCAATCAACAAGGATGTCAAGGTATACATCGGTGCCCCTGGCAGCCGATCCGCAGCTGGTACTGGTTACGTGACTTCTGCGACACTGGAGAAGTATATCGACGTCATCCACAAGAATGCGACTGCACCATCGTTCGGCGGCGTGATGATCTGGGATGCGGGTACCGTTATGAGTACGTGGTCAGATCCTGACCCCGCGGGGACACCGTGTAGCTGACCACGTCGTACCAGATAACGCGGACGACTCCGACTTCCTTTACAACGTCAAGAAGGCACTGACCGATGGTGGTGCGGCGTCGCCTTCAGGAACTGGCAGTGCGACGCCGTCCGCGACGTCTGGCTCGGCTTCTGCTCCAATCTCGAGCGCCACCGACTCGTCCAGTGCCGCAGACGGCTCTGCAACTGCCACGTCTGGAACGGGCAACTCAGCCACTGTATCATCTGGATCGGCTTCCGCCTCAGCTTCCACGACCATCGACGGGTCCAGTGCTACCGACGGTTCCGCGACCCAGACGACTGGTACTGCCGATGGACCTGCGACAACGGCGTCAGGCACAGACGGTTCTTCCCAGACGAGCACCCCTACGGGCAGTCCCGGCGATGGCGACGATGATAGCGATGACAGCGACTGCGACGACGAAGATGAAGATGGGGACGAGAGCTCGCAGGCCGCCGGGCCTACGGCGTCGGCCACGTCTGATGCGCCCGCGAGCACCTGCACGCCTGCACCCGCCGACTGCGCTGGCGTCCCGGATTGGGACAAGACGCAGGCTGTACGTTATTTTCCATCTCTCCGTTCGCGACGTCTGGGTGCTCATGTTGCTTGCAGTACAACGCGTGCGAGAGCGTTCGCTACAAGTACGTTTGTCTAATTGGCGCGACTCGTGAAAGGCGTTTGCTAATTCGCTCTCAGGGAAAAGCTCTACCAGGCGTCGTCGTGGGTGACGAGCAACGAGCCGGGCAGTACGTTGCCGTCATGCCTGCTCGGACCGTGCATGCGTGACTGACCTTTCCTCGATTAGCGATCGATGTGTGGAAGCTGGGCGGAGTGTGCCCGGAGTCGTCTGGGGTATCGTCCGCCGACTCGTCATCCACGGTGCTCACTGCTGAGTCGGGCGCCACGTCCGCCACGGTTTCGTCCTCGGCGTCCGTTACTGGCTCGCCCGCGCTCTCGTCCACCGACCCCTCCGCGCTATCATCCACCGATTCCGCCGGGCTCACGCCTACCGACTCCTCCGCCCTCTCGCCTACCGGGTCATCCACAGTATCGTCTGCCGGATCGTCTATGACGTCTGCGGGGTCGTCCCTGTCCAGCTCTCAAAGTGTCACCTCGTCGGTGCAGCCTGAGCGTCGCCTCTTCGGTATGCGAGCGCGTCACGTCGTGTGAGCGGGAGACGGTACATCTACGGGTCCCGGCCGGGCACTCGTAGATGCTGTCATCATAAGCCGGGCTCCCCAGGATGCACCAGAGATGGATGGACCGGTAGTATCTGTTGTTTCTGCTTTGAATGTCTTGATGCTGTATGATGTCCTAGATCAACGGAAATGTTATGTGCGAGCGAGGAATACAATCATTTTGTGGTCTTGGGAAAGTCGGCGAGCACTCCCACCTTGATTCCAACACGCTTCAACACTTCAAGTAGGGCGTGCGCTTGTTCTCGACTCATCACGACCTCATGAGCATACACCAGCTTCGCCGCTCGGACCGCTCGGAATCCTCTGTGCAACATCTACAACGTCCACCGAGTCTGTGGCCGACGGCCTGAGGTATTCGAGTCTGTTGGCGTGTACGGCATGCTGCCACGTCATAGCCACACGGTCCTGGTACAAATCGCGAGACGTACCAAGGCGACGTGGTGAGTACACGCATCCGACTTCTTTGCTTCATTCATAACTGACTCTCGGGTCTGGAGACATGCGTCTAGCTCACCGTGATGGTGGCTGGCACTGAAATGATAGTGGATAGGTAGCCGCTACCTACCATCATCTGGGTTCTGAATGTCGCGCAGCGGTAGGAATGGACAGGACTCGGGAATCGGTCGGTGTATCGAACCTAGCACTCCACTCACATTCGCATCTGGGTACGTCTGTCCTAGAGGCGGAGACTCCCTGGCAATCACTCATGCTTGTGGTCCGTGGATACAGGGCGCGTTATGGAGACGAGGAGCATAAAGCTTCAAGGCGGAGGGCTCCTTTGGGTCCATCATACTCGTTTTCCATCATGCTGAGACCGATGTTCTTTGTTGCCTGTTCAATCATTTCGTGCTTGGCACTCTTGACGAGTGCTGCCTTCGACATGTCTCGTCCCGATAACGTATGGATATCTCACCCTGCGTTCGTTCGAACGACATCAGCTTACTTTAGTTTCTGCTAGGTGGCGATGTGCGTACCTGGGGACGTTGCGCGCACGATCTCACCTCAGATGCTTATGTTGCGACCGCAGGTACTGGGGACAGAAGAGCAAGAGTAGTGTTTCACTGGCCGAGCTATGCAAGGTACGAGGCACTGCCCGTGTGCTAATATTCGCTGCGCTGAAGCCATTGCAGAACCCGAACGTGAACATCGTCCCCATCGGGTTTGTGAGCAACTACTTCCCCGACAACAGCTCGATGAAGTTCAACATGGCCGATGTGGGTATCGAGCTCCCGTGACTATCGCGGCGCCGCTGACGCGATCCTTCCCCGCTCAATCCAGAATTGCGACGCCGAGCACTTCGCATGCCAAGCCTTAGAACCCGACATCGAAAGCTCTCAGCAGCAAGGCAAGATTATGTTGATCTCATTGGGTGGCGGAGATCAGCCAACACCGTGGCAATTCGCGGACAAGGGCCAAGCTGAAGCGTTCGCCAAGTTACTCTATAACAGCTTTCTGGGAGGTAACGATCCGAAGGTGACGCGGCCGTTCGGGAAAGCCGTGTTGGATGGGTGAGTACCGACTGTTTGACCTTGCATGCACTGCTGTGCTAATCGCCACTGGGAATTTAGCATCGACATAGATCTCGAGAACGGACAGTCCGATCACTTCGACGAGATGGTTGCTGCCGTGCAAGCTGCCGCGAAGAGCAACGGTGACCAGAAGAAGTACTGGGTGACGGGTGCGCCCCAGTGTGCTCGACCTGAGCCACACCTCGAAACGTCAGTCCTCTTCGTCCCGCGTGCCAGCCAAAGTACTCACGGGCCGCAGCGCGCTGAAAACGGTCTCGTTCGACGCGCTCTTCGTCCAATTGTGTAGGTCTTTCCCGGTTTCTCCTCGCATAATCGTGTTCATGCAGCGACAGACAACAACGACTGCGGGCTGGATTCGCATGCGGACATGAGTCGGTTCAACTTCGCCGCCTGGTGAGTTCCAATTCTGCGAGGTCAGGTAGACGGCTCCTGTCTCATCCTTTCACGACGTCAGGCACGACCTGATGCAGTCCAGTGGGGTGAACAAGGCCACCAAATTGTACATCGGAGCCCCAGCCAACTCGTCGGAAGGCAGTCATTACGTCGACAGCCCCGTGCTTCAGAAGTACATCGAGGCAACCTGGGCCAACTACTCCTCCGCCTTCGGTGGAGTGATGTTGTGGGATGCATATGGCGCGAAAGGTAGTTCTCTCGTGTACGTCTGACAGCTTGAACCATCTCACGTTCGTCGTGCAGCGAACAACAACTATGATCAGCAAGTCAAGAAGATCCTCAGTGCTGCGACTAGC
>WJSG01012618.1:0-10601 GCA_016618145.1 Sanghuangporus lonicericola | reverse complement strand
GCACAGCTTCCCAGGTGCTGTAGAGGACGACCGGGGTGCCCAGCTGGCCGCGACCGGATCCTCCATCACAGAGGCTCCACCGTCCTCCGATCGCACCACGTCCGTGAGCAAAACTGCAGGCAGCGTTCCAGGTACTGCACAGGGCAAGCGGGGTGCCCGCTCCCCGACCAAGCTCACGGCCGCAAATGGAACCTCCTCCGCGGCCCCGTCCACACCTCTACCGTCCTCAGGTGGCTCCGGCCTGCCTTGACCTCGAACTTCGTCTGTGTTTCCGCCTTGCAGCTATTTCTGAATCACCGTCCCACCGTCCACTGCGTCGCTTTTCCCTTCCGTCTCATAGCTCGTCCCGAAACATCGACCCGCTCCCTCTCTTCCCGCTTCCATCTCGTATATATCGTCCCATGCACGATGTCTTGTCCCTCTTGTAGTTCCGCATCCGTCTAGTTTACTATGATTCTCGAGTCGTCCAGCTTACATGCGTCATTGAATCCGGCTCTCCGCTCGCTCTCCGTTACTCGATCCTTCGTATTTACTGCCAGTCTCATAATCCCACTGGCAGTCACACTCGCAGGCCGAGTTTCACAAACTCAGCATGATATTCTTCTGTACCTACTACATCGCGTACTACAATGCTCCGGATCTCGCTAGTACAGCATCCAGGAGGCCCCATATCTGCAAACAGGTATGTTCCCAGCCAGCGGTCCAGAAGAGCGTCCTCAAGGGGCTCGGATCGAGGACGAACCATTCGGTATGCACATCTGCCGGGGTTGACATGCGTGCCTTGGTCGTGGGCGGTCGAAGGAGCAGTCTGGGAACACGGAGTCTTCGTTAAGGTCAAGAAGGGACAGAGCTACCCTCGGTCCGAGTCGACACCATGCAGTGACTCAGTTGGGGCCGCACTCGGAAGTGGGCGCATCTCAGGACCCAAGACCGTCGCCTTCCGCGGTCGATATCGGGTCGTGGTCGTGAGGACGGGATAGATGTACTGTACCAGTACAGTAGTCGAGTAGCGTTGAGACTAGAGTATACAAGCTTACGGGATGCGTCAAGCAGAGCGCTCCCGTACGTAAGAGCCTAGCCGGAACATACGACAGACATTCATTCTTGATGTGCATGCAGAGCGAAGAGATTCGGATGAGAGGAATCTACCATCGATCCCTTGAATCACCGACGAGCCTCCGTACATTCACCAAGCAACGACCTCTCTCGGTAAGCGTCAGTGAGCAATTCAACTTCGACAAGAGCCAGCGAGTCAGCGACGCAACCTGTCCTTCCATCGAGATCTTCGCGATAGGACACCCGCTGTGGGGGACTACAGGAACAACACAGGACAATTAAGTGTGCAGGGAACGAATTATGTTCCACGTGCATAAGGACATAGATGCAACCCCCTTCGGCGAATACATGTTCCTCTCTATCGCGCGGCGTCCCGATATCAGCATCTTGACCGGGAACCCTCTCTTCTGGCTCGCAATCATGATCTCGACGTCAAGCCTATGGTCCACAAGCGAGTCTGGGTCGACGGGCTGATGCTCGTCCTCGCGCCGCGGAGGGGAATGGCTGCATCATCCTTGTCCTCGGGGAGCAAACAGCAAGCCGTTCCTTCCTCACACCGCAGTCCTCCAGGACGGGTACCACCTGTGCAGCAGACAGAGCTCGTGCACAAGTTCCGCTTCTGGTCGTGTGAAGCTCGGGCTCAGTTGGGGGGGGATGTTGAGGTTCAGCTACGATGGTGACGTTGGTTCGGGACGGAGAAAACCGTCACGACGGTTCATGCCACCACTCTCTGCTCAGCGGGGTGATGGTCCCGTATGTGCTGCATGCTCCCATAGGCCCTCATCGGCCGACACCAATCGATAAGGAATTCGTTTCCGAACCCGAGACGTGTCTTCCGACGCTCACAGAGCTCACAGAGCGACAGCCAGTGCATCCTCCCGACATCAAGGAGCTGCATGTGCTCCCTGCAAGGAGAAATTTTCCTTCCGACCAGCTTCGCGAGTATGCGTCCCGCGGTCCCTCGCGAGCAACCGGCTTTCGGGATGGACGTCTGTAGCCACGCTCGACACAGGTTCTGTGCGACGGCTGCTGCGCCCACTTCGACTTCGTGAAGCACCGCACGATGGGGGACCATTATCCAATCATTGACAGCATACGGAAGGGATAGATACAGTGGTACCGTCCGAGGCAGCTTCGACGCAAGGACGAGGAAGAACGAAGGTCGACGCTGAGCTCGTTGTCCGTGGCTCATATGAGTCCATCGTTTGTCCCCCTGCGCTTCCTCCGGACCCACAGAGTAGAGAATGTGCGAATGGGACTTACCTCATTGCCCTTGGCGTCGCGCACAAGTCTCCTGGATCGTCGGCTCATCCCACCGCATCCCGCACAACGTCTCCTGCTCCAAACTTCCAGTTCTGAGTTCATCCACGTGGCGAATTCGGAGCGATGGTCGGGCGTGCTCGGGATCGGACCTGGTTCGACGGCGGTCTCCTCGAAGCTAGCGGCGATCCATGTCACGGTCGCAGCGGGATACTGAGTGAGCGCACGTCAGCGAATGTATATATGTAGCCCGAGTCCACACATTTGCACATCTGCGGGCGCGAGCAGAAACGGAAACTCACATCGCAGCCTGGACGTTTGGGTACTGGCAATGATCCCGGTCACCCTCGACTCGGAAGAGACGCGTGGGCGAGCACATGCAAGCTTTAGGATGCCGGCTAATCATCTGTAGGAATCGAGCACTATAGCATGTCAGCATGCAACCGGGTTAGTGACGCACGCACGTACGCACAGCGGATGCTTTGATCGAGCGCGGCGGGACAGGGCGGATCGTACTTCGGACTAGAGAGCAAGAGGCGGCGGGACAGCAAGTTACGAGGCAGGCAGCGCAGGTAGCAGAGCGGGCGACAGTCGTGAGCAGGAATATCGTGGTCGGTGAGTGGGTGAGTGAGAGCAACCGCGAGCCCGACGGCAACGATGAGGACCAGGCCACGGGCCGGGCGACGCCGCACGTGGCGGCGTCTCCAGCGTTCTCGCCTGCTCGTCGTTTCTCTCGCGCGGCGAGCAAGCAGGTAGAGAAGCAGGTATGTCGCACTACGTCGATGAGAACTGGGAGAGGATGCTGTAGACCTCGAGCTCTCTGCATATAGCGACGACCGGGACGCGTTCGACTCAGCAGGACGCCGTGCAGAGCCTTTCTTACTCGCATCGTCGACTCTCCTCACGTTCGACACGTCTCCTGCCGCCTCCTATGCGGCCTACCGGCCTGTGCTCGTCGGTTGCTGTGTACCAGCCCAAGGACTTCGCTAACCGGCCGGCAGCGGCGACAGCTGCTTCCCGGCTCTAGACTGTCCCTTCATCCTCGAAACCTCAGCCAGAGCTGGCTCGCTCCAGCAGTACCTCTGTCTCGTTGCCTTGGTGTCTATCGCCAGCGATCTCTAGTGAAAACTCGTAAACAGTCTGACCCGTGTCTTTCGCCGTCATGCGTCATTACCATCCTGCGTTGGTCATTCGCGCCTTATAGCCTACATCCCCATTATCACTCTCATCTGACCCCGGCGGCGCGTAGTTACAAGTGCGCAGGGAGTCACAATTTTATCTCAATCACGTATTCACATCCGCTCATCGACACGCCTCGGCAGCAGATCCCTCTGGCAGAACTGCTGCAGTCCCCGTCTTCCGCCATCTGATCCGAGTCACATATGATACTCACCAATGTCCTTCTCCTTGCACTGCACCCGTCAACAGCATCACTCAGATTTGCTCCCATGTATACGCCTATGCATGCAACGATTCGCTCAAGCTCGCCAATCCCCCTCACTATCGGTCCAGCCTGTGTCTCTGCGCTGTACATCTACGCTGCTCTTCCGCTGTGCCCCGCGGCCTCTATGCGCGGCCCCGACGACCCACGCCGGTCCCCAACTGAAACGTTCCCCCCAACCGCGAAGCCTATCGAGCCCCGCTTGATCTCAATCACAGGCAACAACGGAACTACATCCCGCCGCGGACAACACTGAAGTGGCAGGGTAGAGAGCCTTCCGTCTGTCTGTCGCCCAGATCTCAGAACCAAGCCTCGACCTGCTCCGATCCGCCGCTTGAACGGGACACCCCACGCGGCTCTTTGTCGACTTGTTAGTATGTCCTTTGATTTATCTCCTGTTCAGCAAATCTCACCCGTCATGCAGCGCCTTGCAAGTGCCACTCGGGAGTCGGGCCTGGTCGTGCACAATGTCCGTACTTATGTCTCTGCTCTTCCGACACACGCGCGCCTGGCCTTGTCCTGTCCACTTCGGATGCCCACATCTGCCCTTGTCTCGTCTCGCTCCGCGCCTCACCCTGACTAATTCCTGATTCAATCTGCGGTTGCCGACCACGGGTGTCTCGCACCGACCACTACTTCCTCGGCCTCTTGCCATGTCGCGGTACCTGGTACCCGGGAGTCCTACGCGGCGATCCTTTTCCCACTGCCCGGCCAGTGACTCTGCTCCCTCGGTCATAGCGGAAGCCGTCCTCGTCTGGACTCCTGGCTACACGTGCATCTCCTCGGCGCAGGATCCATCATCCACATATTGCTAGTGAATTCCAGCTAAACCGAGTTGGTCTCGTCGGCGGCCGGCGGCACGGTGTCCTGAGTACGGTGCGTTTTCCCCAGCTCAGGTGGAGACTCGGAGGGGTTATACGAAGCTCGGTCGCAGTAGTCACGGGAGTTCTTGTCCCGAAGACCGCCGCATATGTATACTAGGTACGGGCGCAGGTCAAATTTCTCATCCAGACCCTCCAGCCGATGCGAGAACTGTGCGAAATTGGTCTCTGGCACGTACTTGAATGCCTGCAATCCGCTGTAGCGGGAGTAGGACAGTCTAACCGCAAGATTCCTCTAACAATGTGAATTGCGCGGGACGTTCTGGCGTAGACTACGGGATCTGCATAGTCCCGAATACTCACGTCGTGCCCGTCGACAAGGGCGTAGCTGTGCCAGAAAACCAAGGACGCCGGCGACAGGGAAAGTGCACGCGGTCCGGGTGACGCTCGCGGAAGCTATGTTACTGTAGGCGTTCGAGCGTTTGCATCGATCGTCCTACCACCATGCCGACTCTCCCGGCTCTACCCTACATCCCGCTCGAAGTCGCGGAGAACATCATCGACCAGCTCAGCGAGGACGTCGACTCGCTCCGCAGCTGCGCCTTGACCTGTCGTGGATGGGATCGTCACGCTCGGTACCACCTCATGGCATCAATCTGCATCCAGTCAAGAGACGACCTCTACTCCATTCGCGATTACTTCGCCTCTAACCCTCGCATGACGAGGTTTGTCCGGAGCCTCTCAATGTCACCCGCAACGACAGACAAGAACCCTCGATTCCTCCTCGAGGTCCTCCCAGTGGACGTGTTGGAGCGGCTGCCGAATCTACAGCGATACTGCATCGCCGGCCACGGAGACGCGATATCCTTTCATGCCACTACGCTCTTCCATGTCAAGGCATACCTGCTTGTGGAAGAGCTCAAGTTGGAATCGTTGCAGTTTCGCACCAGTATGGACCTCGCGAGGGTCTTGTGTGCCCTGCCGCGCCTGCGACGTCTTGAATGCAACGCAGTGCACGTTCAGGAAATGGCCCCAGAAACCGCACGGTTCAGGGACAAGTGCGGCAGCCTGTCTGAAGTCACGGTGCGCCGTACCCAAGAGAATGTCACACCGTCGCCGCTGGATGCTGACGGTGTTCCGTGGTCCCCAGGTACGGCGCCTGGAAGACGCTCATCCCGTTCGTCTCATCATACAGTTGTCCATCTCCGCATTAAATGTACTGCGGTGTGATTTGAGTTTCCTGAAAGGTACGTCATCACTGAAACTTTTACTACCTTTGGACTATCACTGACTTCCTTGGATTGCACAGGCGAGGCTCCCGCAGTGAATTTGTCGGAGTTGAAACACCTCCGCGTCCTGGAGCTGAAGCTCATTTTCACACATGGTTCAAAGGCAATTCACGATATCGTCCCATGCACACTCCATAACTCGAAGATCAGCCTTACTGGCAGGCCGCGCCGGCTGTACTTCGGGGTATGCAAGGACCTAGAGCATGCGATCCTTGCGCTTCAACCTCCACCAAATGTGGTGTTCTCAATACCAAAGGCACTCACACATTGGTCGAATGAATTTAGCAGAAAGTATGCCCGTCTGCACGAGAGTAAATTGCTTCAGGTTCAATGCTCATCTGGTACGTCTGACATATGCACACTATGATTGGAACACCCTATGGTTTACACATTTCTCTCGTCTGCAGAGGTCCTCCGACTTGGTCACATAGGGCGCGTACGCGCGATAGCCACATCCTCTGACAGTCGATACATTGCGACCGCCACTGGAGGCTTCGGAGCAGCTGATTTTGCCGTAATCATATGGAGTGGGACGACGAGTCCAGAGAGGATGCTGCTCATGATACCATACACACAACTGGGTGATTATGACAGTATTCATAATCTCCAGTTCTCCGAGGCCAGCGAATTCTTGGCGGGCGTAACCGATCTTGGCAATACCTTCATCTGGCGCGTGGATGATGGTGTGGAGATCCTCCAGTCCTATGACCACGACCACCTCCAGGGCTACTTGCACTCCTGTGCATGGCGGAGGCACAGTCTCGATCATCTCACGCTCACTATCTTTGGATACCAATTCTACCCGTCGTCGGCCCGGGCCCGGGATGGTGTGCTATCAGTCAGAGAGGCGCATCTATTCCACTCAACGGTGACCACCAGTGAATCTGTCTCCATACTTCCCCACGATATCCCTGCTATCTACAATCCGAGTCTCCATTTCCCGGCCAGGGCCACCTACAAACAGATCTACGACAACGTCATCATCTCACACTCGTCCAGCGGCTTATTATTTGCGGTATGGAGCAAGGCCGCGTCTGAATGCTACGTCTGGCGAGTCGTTGATGCTACCCCTACATATGAAACACACCGATTGGATTTCGGACACCCTTACTCCACCCCTTCCTACGCGAGCTTTATAGGTGACACACAGCTCGCGGTCGGTTTCACTGACGGCACTATCCGTTGGTGGGACATATTCCCGATGACCACAGCCGAGCCCTGCGGCATCCTCTCGCTCATCCCCAAACCTTCCACGGTGATAGACCTCTCCATTTCACCTCTGCACTTGATGTTCGTCGCATGGTGTTCGGAAGACCACAGTGTAGAAGTCCTACTACGGCGCACCACCACTCTCACAACGCAGGCCCGGGGTTGCCGCTCGCGCGATGACTCCGCGCTTCGTCTGGTCCTCCATGGCCATACAGCACAAATCAATGCTGCCTGCGTCTCCCCATGCGAGCGATACATCGCTACCGCCTCCCACGATGCGACCGTCCGACTGTGGAGTGCCAGGGATGGAGCGCTCCTATGGACCTTCCGCGACCACAACAATTGGGTGTCGCACGTCATCTTCTCGCCAGACGGGAAGTTTCTAGTATCGGCGGACGGGTGTGGGGGGGTTCGTATACGCCCTCTGGTAATGTTTGTGAGGAATGTGCCGGTTTCCTCTCATGATGATACCTTCTAAGGGTGGTCAGAGCGGCTCAGACGTTCTGGATGCGCAACCATCATACTGCTCTTTCATGTAGCTTGTCGGACATTTACTGTGACCAGAAGCTATAGAGTCCGCTAGTCATGTACAGGAACACTTGCGGCCAATGTAATACAGACCCAGTACAGTCCACCGGTAACGGAAATCATAGACTGTATACACGGACGGCCCTGTCCCTGTCCTCGAGGCCGAACCAACCGCCCACGTTCCATCCGCAACCCGTGCCCCTCAAGAAGCTAGCTAATACCGTCCGCAACACCTTGAAGTACCTACTCAGGACGCTCTATGCGACGAGGGTCCTTGAACCCATTGGAGTGATGAGGAGCTTCTCACCTGATCCAGAGCGTGCGGTGTTGCAACTTGGGAGGCTCAAACTCATGCACAGCTGCCGCTGCAAGTACGAGAGCTGGTGCAGCGATTTCTGGGAGTCGTGATCCGCAGTCGAGCGCCACGGAAGCTCAAGGTGGGTATGAAGCTCGAGGCTCGGCAGTGAGCGCGTCTAGGGGAGACGTAGGTCGATGACGAGGGATAGGACCGCAGCGCGAGCTGTTTTTCTCCGACACATCGACAGCAGCCCAGGTGAAGTAGATGCAGGCATGTGAGGAGCGGCCGATGCAGCTGCAGCCGATATCAAACAAACTCAAGGGAGACGAACCCTCGGCAGGCTGAGGAGCGCGACACGGGGGGAGGGAGTGCGCTGAGCTGGTCGTACGCAGCAGCGGAGACAGCGAATCCGGGTCCGTAATCTGTCCTCCTCGCGGCTGGTCTCAGGTTGCGTGCGACTTTGCGAGCCCGGAATGTGCGCGCCGATACCTCCAAGGCCATGGAACGGGACACGTCTACCCAAGCCCACATGTGCGTGCTCTCCTTCCGGCATCTCGTGGGGTGCGATCCAGCCAGCGGAATTTTTGAGAGCTTGATGAATTCGAAGCGGCGCTCGGTCTGCGTGAAATTGCATTCCGAACGGTAGTCAGCTACTGCGAGAGCGGATTTTAGTTCTCGTACGCAAGACTAGCGGTAAGTGCGTGCAGGAAGACTCACAACAGGCTTTGACATTGTGGTGCTGAAGATTGATCGCCATGCCAATGGGGGTGGGGCAGAGGATAGGGGACCTGGTTCTAGATGATCGCGACCTTGAGCTGTTAGCGGAGGTGGGCGAGAGCAAGGGCATGTATGTATCGCGCGTGTCTGTGAGTCTTCCAACCATGCTAGTGACCCTGACATGTCTTTCGAGATCAAAAGGAGTGATACAGCGCGCTGCAACAAACGCCACATAGACAACTGGTTGGCACGCGACTGACACGCAGACACCATCCCTCGGACAGTGCGGATAGACGGGTTAGAATACTCACCATTGACCCTTCCAACGTCTGCTACAAGAACATCCCTCAGCAGCGCAGACTTGCGCTCGCTGCCGTCCTGGTACTGGCATACAAAGCACTTGCACACGGAGCGATTGTTGTTGCGGTCGAGCGCGGACTGGAGGCAGGGTCTTGACGGAGGGCATCATCGTGGCATTGGGACCGTTCGGCCTGAGGGCGTGTGCGTGCCACTTGCAGCCAGCGAGAAGGACGCAGTGGGGATAGCACGCAATGGCAGAGCGAGCAGAACGGGAGGCACAGCACCTGTGTAGTGAGCGAGCGACGACGGCGACAACAACGACGAGGCTGGACACCCGCGCGCGGACGTTTCCGCAGGCCGCACATGTCAGATCAGCGGCGAAGCGTACATATGTATGGATGTGTATCGACATCGACATTAACGCCTGAGCCAGAGAAGGTTGACGAGGCGGTCTGCAGACATTAAAGTCCGTGGGATTCGCATGCGCGTCCTCGTCCTCAACCCGTTCATCAATATGTCCGAGCTGGATGCTGGACGATCGTTCATACCTGTGAACCAGATAGTGTGCTGTTCAGTACGCGGATTGGCGGCGGAATCTCCGCCAGACGTGGAGACGTACCTGGCCAACTTGCGTCTCCGATCCTCTGGCGGGTCTGCACCCCGATGCCTCGTCCGTGATGCAGAAACGACCTGCATCGGGACAGATCACCGTGTGGCGAGGTGAATCACGACCGACCGACCAAACACGCCATGCGTACGTGCGTGCTTCGCCCGAGCGCTGATCGAGGATTAGCCCACGACACGTTCCGAGAAGTTCGGGGAGCAGCGTTGACGAGGCGATATGCTGTGAGAACGAATGAGAGCAGGGAGAGAATAAGAGCGCACAGGGAAGGTCCCAATGCTACACGATCCACGCTGTCCTGGAGCTGTCCCGGCCCTGTCCGTGCAGGCTGGTGTTGTCAAGGTCGGTACAACTTCCATGGCGCACTAGGGCTGGATTGCGAGGCCTTGAACGTTTCGTTTGCGCGTTCTGTGGCAGCCGTTAATGCGGACAGAGGAGTCCAGCGTTAATGGCGGTACATACCTGCCGGCGAGCACCGAAAATCCATGGGCCGGAGGGAGCTTATGTGCGAATAACGGAAATTCATTCTCCGCAAGACCACCAAAACTGGCCCCAGCGGCATACGACCTCTGGGCACTTTTGCAGCAGCAGGAGGAGGAGGAGGAGGAGGAGGAGGAGGAGGAGGAGGAGGAGGAGGAGGAGAGAGAGAGAGAGAGAGAGAGAGAGGACCGTGTTCGGCCAGCGCGGTGACCACGAATCCCGCTTAGGCTACTGACGCCGGTAAGGTTCCCCTTGCCGTGATCAGTCGACCACAGGCAGCCTCGCGGTATACGTGCGGGCCTGACTGCCACAAGCAGCCGGGACACCAGACGCACACCAGACGGGGCAGAGAACGCTACGCAAGCGGCACTAGGCGTGCGGGCATCCGCCATGCAAACAGGATGTAAAGCGGTAAAGAGATATGTATTGCACGGCTACAGGGAGAGTAACTCGTCGTCGCTATGTAGTATCAGCGGAGGTACAGTGTCAAGTAAATCGAGTATCTCGCGCACGAAGCGGGCTAGAGTAGCGAGTAGGCGGTCCGTACGTAGGAGGAAATCGAGGAAGTCCCATGGCTGCA
>WJSG01012614.1:0-10949 GCA_016618145.1 Sanghuangporus lonicericola | reverse complement strand
GCAAGCAGATTCGCTTGGAGGCTTAATTCACTTCAGCGACATTCGCCGTTATGTCTGGCAGAGCTCAGCACTTACAGTGATCGTCGTGGCCGAAGAGAACAGAGCTTATATGGACGCACATAAAGCAACACTTGTCGCTGACTCCGATAGGAAGGACGTTGTCCTGCAAACACGTTCAAAGTCAGCGAGTGGACAGAATGCAAAAACAAAACCAGGATGTCACCATCAGAACATCGCGCACGTCCTCTGGCACACAGTCCGTGTTATCCGTGGATGAAAGCTCGGCCGCGAGAGCCATCAGAGCGGCCTCAGCATGGACCCGGATTTGTGTAGTTCTAATGACGGTCGTCTGTGCACGGGCTTTGACCCAGGCGATCGCCGAATCCCGCTCCGCAGGACCCTGCACGCGCTTCCGTACGCGGAATAAGACGTGGTCGATGACAGCAGAGTAGTTGCACCTGATATCACGAACGGTCTCCGCCGAGCGGTCGATGAGCTGGATGACGGTGGCCTTGGGCGCGCGGCCAAATTTCCGGAGGTGCGCAACAAGAGAAGCAGCCGCAACGTGCCAAGCGGCGAGGGTCTGCAGGTAGTGCCAAATACGTTCGCCCTCAGTTTCGCTTGGTACAAATTGAAAGAGAGCCTCTGGGGGCGGTCATGCATCAGCGATGGGGACGTACCAGCAGCGGAGTCGATGCGACTTGCCTTCACATGCTGTCTCCTCTTCTTCCTGCTCTGTCGTAGCTTTACCTGTCTCACGTTCTATCAGCGCTTGAACCTTGACTCGCCTGGGGCCTGTTCGTCCGACCGCGTCAGTCAACGCCTCCGCCACATAGTGGACGTACGAACCCTCGACGATCCGCGCAACGTGGGTAGGAAGCGAGGACCGCTTGATAACGCTCTTCACTTGCGGAATGTTGAGAATGTAGTTGAGTGCTGCGAGCAGCGCGTTCAGCTTCCCCGCCGAGTCCTTGAGCACGGGAGCATGGTCGACGGGGTCGAGTACAAACATCCCCTCGAGCCTGCTAAGAATCCGGCCGAGCGCACCAATCCAGTTCGGCGCGGTAACAAAGTCGAACGTCTTCGACTTCAAACCACAGTACTGCAAGACGCCCCAGTAGTCATCGGGCACGTTGATCTCGGCGGCCTTTAGTTGCGGCCGGTCATACTCCTCGGGTGTCCAAGACTCCAGCGCCGCTCCGAGGCCATGGTCCGGCCACGCGCGTTTTCCGGCCTCGACGCGACGCAAGATCGTGCGGTGGCAGCGTTTGTGAATCCAAAGCGCAAGCTCCCCGTCGTTGAGAGCGTACATGGGCTTCTGGCGGTCGTACGAGATGGGGACGGAGGCGTGGTGCAGGACGGCCAGCACGTCCTGGATGTGCTGGTGCAGGTCTACTCTGTGCGTCCTGGATACATGGGTGAGCGCAGTGCACGTAGACTGAAAACCGTCGAAGCGACTCACACACGCTCTGCTCTGACTTGCGACGCCGTCAACGCGCTGCGGGTCACATTTTGCACCGCGAGCCCCGGTCGATGTCGGTCTTCGGGCAGAGGAGGTGCGGCAGATGGGTGCTGCTCGCTGACCTGCGAAGACACGACGATGACGGCATGTGCCCCTCGCTCGAGATCAGCACATCCTGTAACAGCACCCACCGTCGCCTTCCGATCGCCAAGGTTCAGNCAGCACATCCTGTAACAGCACCCACCGTCGCCTTCCGATCGCCAAGGTTCAGCATCGTAGCAAGGTGAGCGAACGCGGCGGTGCGTTTGCAGGATGTGGCCGCCGTCGAGTCCATAGTGGCTTGCCATGTCACATCCGCGATATCTCCACCAAGTTCTAGCCCGTGAAGAAACGAGGTCAAGAACCGAATGTACAACACAGGATCATGCTCAGGGGTTGTCATGGTGCAGAGTAAAGGACTAGGGCGCCTATGTTGGACGCTCAGCAGAGTACGATTAGCAAGAGACATTACCGCCGTCCCTCGACAGCACTCCGGCCGTCTTTCCAGTGCGGCCACACGCCATGCAAAAGATCAAAGAAAGTACATTGCCAATTTTCCAACCGTTCCAACTTCCAGAGCACGTCCCACCTGATATCACTACCGCAGCCAAGTTCCCAACGCTCAGTTCTCAGCCGTCGAGGAGCGCAGCGGCCTTACGCGCGTTCGCGCGCACAGTCTCCACCTGCAGCTCGAGGTTCCGGATCTGCGCGCGGGCCTCACGCAGCTCGGCCGCCAGCTTCTCGTTCTCCTCCTTGAGCGCCGAGACGGTCGAGTCCTATCGTCGTGCGAAACGTCAGTCATCCTCAGTTGCACGAACCGCCGCTGAGAACTCACATCCTGGGGGGCGGTGTGCGACCGGGTCGGCTCCGCTCTCGGCGCAGGCGCAGGCTCCTCGTGCACAGCGATGACGGGAGCGGGCGCAGGGGATGCAGCGGGCGCGGACGTCGTCCTCGTCGGCGCTGGGGCAGGGGTCGACGCAGGAGCGGGAGCAGAGCCAGAGCCCGAGGCGGAGAACACAGAGCCGTCGTCGAGGGAGACGAGCTTCGGCGGCGCGGTCTTGCCGGAGAAGAACTCTGCGGCGGTGAGCGCGGGCTCGGCGGACGGCGCAGGCGGGAAGATGTCGGATTGGAAGGAGTCGGACTGCGCGCGGGGGTCAGTGCGAGTACGAGCATGAGAAACGCAGACGCACTTTTCGGGGAACGATGAAGGCGATGGCCTCAATCGAGTTCGCGGCGACCTTGAGCGCACGGGCGATCTCGCAGTCGGAGACGGAGAGGCCGCGGCGAGGAAGGAAGCACATACCGCGCTGCGGGTCGGACGACTTGTGCTCCGCAAGTGGGAACAGGTTGTCGTTCTCGTACTCGTAGTACCGAATGTTTCCGTCACTGCGGAGCGTGTCAGATATCGTGCGTAAGAAAGAATCAGTCGACGTACCCCTTGCCGGCGAGGAAGAGGATGTTGTTGTCGGTCCAGAAGGGCATGAGAACGCCCGAGGTCTGGTCGATGGTGATCGTCTTGACGTTCGAGAGCGAGCCGGTCTCCCAGAGCGCCACCTGGCGGTCGCTCATCTTGCTGAAGCCCGTCGTGGCGATGCGGTCCTTGTCGCCCATCCAGACGACGCGCGCGCCCTGCGTGTGCGTGAGTACAAACACCAGATAAGCTGAATACCAATAGCAGCAATTGCCACCACGTCCATATGTCACTCTCGAGTGCGAGATTCCCTCTACCTCCCGCTGATACTGCCCGCAGCATGACGATTCGAGCGGTGGCGACAGTCAGATGGTCTGGGCAGGTCACCTCTCCCGTGCCGAGAACACCCAGGGAGAAGACACAATTGCCTCGGCGAGCTCCCGCACGGTGCCGGGCGGCGTTGATTACGGAGAGACAAAAAGAGATGCAGGAACTCGCTTAATAACGTCCGATAACTTTCGTATAGAGGGATGGGGGGCAGCCCGAAGCACTGCCAGTCAATGCGGCGAGCTGTGAACGACGCGATGCACGGACGTCACGCGAGGTTCCCCCCACCCATCTATACGTGCTTCATCAGACGTCAAATCGCAGATCCTGTTGCGTTCTCCCAGTTCAATGTCAAAAGGGTCAGTTTCGAGAGACCGGTGCAGTCGATGACGAGATAGAGTGCTCTTGGTGACGATGGATCGTGGTGGTGGTGGATGAGGTCGAGACGCACGCACCTTGATACCGCTATGACCCTCACCGACGCGCACCGGGTCGCCACCAGTACGAGGATCGAAGATACGAATCTTGCGGTCGCGGCAGGTGGTGACGAGCAGAGTGCCCCACGGGTTGAAGGTGAGACTCTGGATAGCATCCGCATGGCCGCCGAGGACAGACTTGGGACTCTCGGGGCTGGCGAGGTCCCAAAGCTTGACGACGTGGTCGCCGGTCGAGGTCGCGAGGACGTTGTTCGCGGTGGGGTGGAAGAGGACGTGGCCGACGCGGCGCGGGGAGACATCGATGCGGGCGACGGGATCAAAGTCCTGGGGCTCCCAGCCGTCCTGACCCCAGCCGTCGAACGCGCCTGAGTCGACCTTCCAGATCATGGCCTTGCCGTCCTCGCCGGCAGAGGCGACGACGGAGTCGTTGAAGGGCGACCAATCGGTGTCGAGGACGGGGCCGGAGTGACTCCGTGCAAGGGGGATGAGGTCGGGCAGCTTGGAGGGGAAGCCGGCGGGGAGGGGCGCAAATGGCGAGGGGAGGGGAAGGATGGCGAACGCGCCGCCGCCCGAGGACTGCCAGTTGAGAGAGACGTACCGCTGCAGACCGATGTGAGCTGTGCGCGTGAGGAGAGTGCGGACGGCGTACGGTCGAGGCAGAGATAACGTTGGTGTCCCATGCGCTGTTCGTGACCTTCACATTGTCATATCCGTACTCCTTCTTGCCCTGCTGGCCGAAAACATGCCTGCATGGTCGTCGACGTCAGCAGCGGCGAAGGACAGATTCGTCGGATGCGTACCGATACTTGGATGCCCGCACGAATCGCGACATCCCGCCCAGTCACAGCAGAGTTGTCGTATGTAAAAATACGAGATCAGAAACGCGACAAATGCAGCGCGGAAGTCGGGAGGAGGAGGGGAGGGGGGAGGAGATGGTAGAGTTTGGTAGACAGCGACGCAGATCAGGCGCGCGACCGTCGATACTGGGCGATAGTAAGGTTAGGGTTGAGCTGCGTACCACCGCCCCGGTCGGCCGTGGTTCTGCATCCTAACCACCACCTCTCCGGGAAGCCGCCTCTAACCCGTCGTCCGCCTCATCGTAATATTCTTCTTGGCTGACAGCGTATTTCTTAGAGAATACACGGCGACCACATTATCGACGAAGAACTCGGCGCAATCGCCAGGCGGTCCTCGACAACCCGACCAACCGTGACCACGTAGTGGCGATCCTCTCCGTACCGGCGATGGCACAGTGACGGATGGATGGCAGAACACATATCACACTGCCATTTATCTCGACCTGGGCTTGCCGACGACACATCGTGCATGTGCGTGCGCTGCCTTCATTTTTTCGGAGAGACAAAACGTGGACCAGCGACTCGCTATCCGAGTTCAAGGTCGTCTGCAGCTGGTGGGATGCATGCTGTGGCCTTGTGAATCTTCCATCTCTTTTGCTCCGACCATCATGGCTTCTATCATACGAAATCTGGTCATCGCATGTGACAAGACACTTCGAGACCGGCCACCTAGTCGGCGGCAGTCTAGTATTGAATGATTACAGGGAAAGCTGCAGGTCTTACGGGCGGGTACTCTGAGGTGTGATGCAGAATCGAGCAGGTATCCGCGGGAACCGCTGAGTCGGCGGTCTCTCTTAACCACACCGCCCGCCTCCTCTTGAGTCACGCCTTCGGCATCATCACACTGTTCTCCAGCACTCCTGCTGCAAGCTGAAGAAGAGAAACCCGATTCACCCCTCTGATCTATTGCAATCTGCCAGGAGCCCAACACGTACACCGTAAAATGGTTCGACGAGCTGGCCCGGAGCACTTCCGCGCGAAGTCGCGTTCGCGGACCGCAGCGGACAACATCCCGGAATATCTCCTGTGTTTTGCTACGGTGGCATCCCGCTCTCGCCCTTCAACCACAGCGGCGTCATAGAGCTATTCGCGGCGCTCGCGGGCGGCGATGCTCCGGCTTCTCTCAGCAAGTCCGGCGACGCCTTCATGCAACACGTTGTCAGATGCACTTACGATGAAGAGGCGATCTGCAGATACGCCCAGCTTGTGACGACAATGGGTCTGTCAAATATTCGTCGACGTACACTTCATGACATGCAGCGCTGAGTCTCCCCAGCGGAAGATGCGAACTCTGCGTTTGCTGGTACGAGGACATCTGTGTTCACATCCACCGCACCTTGCGTCTCTCCCTCATCTTGCCCGCTCCGCTCGCTCGCCCGCTCAGTCTCTCTCATATCGCGCCCCCCATGCAGCCTATGTTCGATGGCTGCCCATGCTTCGTCATCATCGGGGACTGACGATGACTACATGTTAGCTAAAGCATGCGTGGCCAGGTGGGCTGAGACGTACGCTGCATCTCCTCCCCTAATAGGCCTAATCCCGGTAGAGAGGCGACGTTATTCTGCGACGAGTTACAGAGGAGTTTTTGCGAACTTCTGACGCCTGCGCCTTGAGCTTCTCCAAGAGCTTCTCGCACATCTTCGCGCGAAGGGGCGCGTCCACGTGCGTATCGCTGAGCGAGGGCATCAGCCACTGCACAAGCCGGCCATGGGTCCGTGAGCCTCGCGTGGTGATGCCGGAGCCAGTGACCTCGCGATAAGACGCGAAGTACGTCGCGCACAGCCGACAAGAAAGCTTCGAGACACCGAGGTACGCGACAAATTCGTCAATCCCCTGATCGTGGAGGTGCGCCAACAGAGCGCATTCACTGTGGACGAACGGATGCACCTTGCCCGAGTCTGAGATCGATTCATCAGCAGACTGAACAGAAGCTGAAGGTCATACAGCGCGATGAGTGTCCAGCACACTTCGACCGCTTGACGTACGCACCTGCTGAGGCTTGACTGGAATTCTTGTTCAAGATACGGCGCAAGTTGTCCACGACCTCGGCGTACTCCTCGTCTCCTACGTCCTCCCAACCAGCCTTCACAAGGGTAGCCTTGAGCCGTTCCTCCGATATAACAGCGGTCTTCGCCGGCGGTCGCTCCTTGTCCTTGGGGGAGACAAATGACTGTGGGTGGCCGACCACGGCCATCGAAAAGCCATCGTCAAGGAAAACGCCGCCCTTCGAAGTGCGAGGTAGTCGACGGTGACAGAGACGACTTTGGATAACCATTTGGCGACATCGAACGGACGCACTGCATCGCTGCCTTCAAGTTCTGCTGCCCCGTTTCCTGCGTCGAATCACCGGCATTCTGCGCCCTCGCGTCCTCGGATGGACACCGAACTGCGGATCGTCAGTCAGCCGACAAAGCGAACGCCGTATGAGAGCTGACCGCGAATGTAGTCGGTACAGAGCGGCCAAAGGTGCCGCCCCTCCTCCACGAGGCTGAATATATTGTGACAGTCCAGTCGCAGTTCTATCAGCACATCGCGGTCCGCTTCTGGGATCTTGTATCGACCATCCTTCCCCTCGACACGACTGCGCTTGTGCTCGAAGTGCTGTGTTATGAACGCGATGCTCTCGCCTACACGCTGGAGGCGTTCACGGTCCGCCCCCGAGCAGTCTTGGAGGGCCTTCAGCGCCCGCTTCTCCTCTCCGTCGCAGTCAACACGCTGATCTGTGGGTTCCCAATCAAGAGTGTTCTCCGGCGTTATCTGTACTGTACCCTCTTGAAGGTCGAGCTCGCGGACCCGCCGCAGATGGGCGACGAGGTAAAGGACATGGTTCACGACGTCCTCCGTGACTCCCGAAGTCTGCGCCACCACGAACGTCGCAGGATGCGCTGTGCTGGTAGGCCAGAATGCGACGGCAGTGACTTGGCTTTTCTCCGCATAGGTCAGAAGGCGTGCGTAGATGTCCAAGACAGGGGGGAAGCCTTTCGGCGGTTTGCTCGTTGGCGAGGGCCATTCGACCACAGGCAGCGGATTTCTGTCGTCGTCGATCTCGTGGAGTCCAACAGAGGACGGCTGCGAGCCAGTCGGGATCGTCGTCGTACATCGGGACCCGGGTCGAAGTTCAACCAAGTTTGAAGTGGACAATGGTCGACCTGTTACTGGTAAGTAAGTGCCATCCTCGACAACTCGCTCGTCAGTTGAACGAGGAGCAGGAACCTGAAGGAGTGTTCAAACGTTAAAACCCGACCGCTCTACCAAGGCGTGATCATCGTAGCGTAGTTGAACAAAAGTTGAAGTAAGTACTTTGTTACCGAACACAATTAGGTAAGCACGAGCGCTCAGTACGAGGCTAGCGCGTCGATGTTGGATGGCAACTCAGACTCGGACATGACCTTACTACTATGACCTCCCATCTCGAGACGTTCTGCTCATCGGATGCCGTGCCGTCGACGCTAAGTATATGTATGCGACGGTTCATGAGCCGGGCAGAGAGAGGGAGGGTTGACGCACTGTGCGTGAGGTCCTCCAACCTGCCAGCGGATCACCACCGTGACGATAACCACCATTCTGACTGGATTCGCTGATAAGCGGCCGTGCACGGGTGACTGCTGCGCGTGTCGCGAATGGTGAGTCTTAATTGAACAATGATTAATGTTCCCGGAGTCTGTATCTCGCCGTTCGCTCACTGGCACCCGTTCATTCGCTTCCTTTGCGAATGCAGCCCCGGATAGAATAGACCGTCGTTCGCAGCACCAAATACGAGAAGATCCATGGAAGGGGGTCTGACCGTTGTGAATCCGAATCTTCCGGGGTAAATTGACTGATCAGGCTTGATTCACAGTGTACATTCCCGGCCCCAAGCTCGAGCACGCACTGACCGCCCGTATCCCTCCGTCTTCCGTCCCCGAGATCCCGCCCTCCTAGCACCAGCACCGAGCTCATGCAGAACGGCCTTGGAGCCGAGACGGATGTGTACGACAGGCTGAAAGAGCCGCGCATCGTGAACAGGCCTAGGACGGTGTGGATCGGGACGAGTCTCGTCAAACAGAACCCGTTCCATCTCGGGATTCCTTCCTGGCACATACTTTCACGGGCACGCAGCGGCGGGCTAGAACCGAGTCCACAGCGTATCCCCATCGACAAAGGTTACGCTCGTCTCGTCGACTATACACGGTATCTAGGTCGAAGTCGAATCACGGCCGCCACCCTCAAGGACCGACCAGCCTCGCCAACCAACGGACTCGGGATCCAGTCACCGTCCTATAACCCTTCATTCCCATCCCAGCTCGGTTGCGTGACGTCCGTGAGCGGGGCTGCGGCGTGTTGCCTTTGCTCAGCCGCAGCTGTGACTCGGCCTGCCCGGGGAGGTGTCGGATGTCACATCGTGAGCTCGCCGAGGTGAACTTGCGTGACTCGCTGCTGGACTGCCACTGGAGGAGCGCAAGTACGCGTGCAGTACTGTGCCCTATTCTGGGTCGTTCTCTGACACACCTTCGGCAGGCTCTCCGTGCTCATCACATCCGGTTGACGCCTACACCACCGCAGGCCCGTCAAGCAACGTCAGAAGCTCGCAAAAGCAATATTGAGCTTTCGCAGCGCTGCTCCGAACTATCTCGGCCCATAGACACTGCCCGGATACGCCCTGCCGAATGAGACGGACTCCGGGATGTTGCAGTCTGGGTTTACGCATATACCAGTACGTCAGCTGCAGTCAGTTGGACTCCATGGCCTTCGGCCGGCTCCTGCCGAGAACATCTCAGGACACTTACTCCTCAAGGCCTCATTGGTGACAGACCTCAAGCTCACACGACCCACGATTCGAGCGGATGCTGCCGCAGACCGGCGCCGACCTATCCGCGGGAGGGCTACAGCGGTCACTGGCCGCTCGCATCTTATTGGACAGCGGGACGTTCGACAACACGAAGCCAGACAGGACGCTGCGAATATTGTGTTTGCGCCGTCGACCCCAGGTCGTGCTCATTGGCTCCCGCCGCGCGATCACGGCAGGCAGCGGGGTTCTCTGAACACGTAGTCCGTCAAATGTACGCCGTCTATGGTCGAACTGCCAAGGTGAGTCCCACAGAGGGTCCGGTACGACTGGGAGAGCGGCTCGGACGTTCGTGCAATCGGCTCAGAAGGCTCGCTGTGTGTTGTGCGGATGCCGTGAACGCCGCCTCCGCGAGAAGCGGGTGTCGACGTGCATGCATCGTGGAGAGACGAGGAGGTGCGGTATGTTGCGGAGGTGTGATGCTCGAAGTGGGGGACGGCCGCGCTATCGACGCTGCTGCGCGACGATTGGACGATTGCTTTCATTGGCAGATGGGAGTCTGGACGGGCCCGCGGGCTGCGAGGACTCGGATGTACGGGTGCTTCACATCGTCATGTGTAGCCGACGTCGCTGTACATGCTGCCACGGCGAAAGCAAGATGGCGAGCGTGGGCCGGACGGAGCCAAACGCACTGGAGAGACACGCGCCGCGCGCAAGATTCTTGTTCGCTCTCCGACATATGTCCATGTCTGAACAAAATCTGAACCAGACGTGATACGGCGAGCTCCCGCACGGTGTCGGTCGGACTCAAAATCGGAGAGGCAAAAGGAAAGGCAGGGACTCGCCGTATAACGTCTGGTGAACCTTCGTGAGTAAAGCAAGGGTGGGGGGAGCCCGAAGCTGCAAGGGGGCGAGTTTCGCTCTCCGATATCAATGTCTGAAAGGCTCAGTCAATAACGAGACTAGACCGTCGGGCGAGTCGGGCGAGGTGAGGACGCGTCGGGCAGTCCGAATCTGGCGATTGTCTACCTCTTTATGGCAGGAGGCGTCGAAGACAGCTCGGGGCCACTGCGTATATAAATCCTGTCGGCGCAGGGTGGAATCCCCTCTGACCCATCGCCATGTTCTCTCCATAGCAGACAACGCTCGACGCAGTCCCCATCCTCGTCGTCGTCGTCGCGAGCGTCGACTCCGGGTCGGCAACCAAGCGCGGACGCGGATTGGCCGGAAGAGGCCGGGGTACGCGGATTGGACGATCTGGATCTGGGCCATGATAGGCCACCTCGGCTAGCCAATCGTTGCGTTTGCTCTTTTCTCTCATCGACCTCGACCTCGGCCTCAACGACACGGTGGCGACGGCGGCGGCGGGCAGCAGCGCAGTATCGCCGAAGTAGCAGATGGCGAAGGAAGCGCGGGGGAGGGAAGATTACGTGTAAGGTGGGGAAGGCGGAGATGAGCTCGAGGCTCTTGAGCTCTGCCGCTGACGCTGCTGCTGCGAGGGACTCGGGACGGGGATTGGGCAGGAGAGGAGTCGGCGGCGGATTGGGTGAGCACTGGGCTGGACTGTGGTTTGACTGATAGCGGACGGGGCTGGGCTGGGCGGGATGATGTCTCTGGGAGGGGTCGCCGGCCTGGACTGCTCTGCGAGTCC
>WJSG01012613.1:0-10633 GCA_016618145.1 Sanghuangporus lonicericola | reverse complement strand
GCAAGCAGATTCGCTTGGAGGCTTAATTCACTTCAGCGACATTCGCCGTTATGTCTGGCAGAGCTCAGCACTTACAGTGATCGTCGTGGCCGAAGAGGACAGAGCTTAGATGGTAGCACATAAAGCAACACTTGTCGCTGACTCCGATAGGAAGGACGTTGTCCTGCAAACACGTTCAAGGTTAGCGAGTGGACAGAATGCAAAAACAAAACCAGGATGTCACCATCAGAACATCGCGCACGTCCTCTGGCACACAGTCCGTGTTATCCGTGGATGAAAGCTCGGCCGCGAGAGCCATCAGAGCGGCCTCAGCATGGACCCGGATTTGTGTAGTTCTAATGACGGTCGTCTGTGCACGGGCTTTGACCCAGGCGATCGCCGAATCCCGCTCCGCGGGATCCTGCACGCGCTTCCGTACGCGGAATAAGACGTGGTCGATGACAGCAGAGTAGTTGCACCTGATATCACGAACGGCCTCGGCGGAGCGGTCGATGAGCTGGATGACGGTGACCTTGGGCGCGCGGCCAAGTTTCCGGAGGTGCGCAACAAGAGAAGCAGCCGCAACGTGCCAAGCAGCGAGGGTCTGCAGGTAGTGCCACATGCGCTCGCCCTCGGTTTCGCTTGGTACAGATTGAAAGAGAGCCTCTGGAGGCGGTCATGCATCAGCGATGGGGACGTGCCGGCAGCGGAGTCAATGCGACTTGCCTTCACACGCTGTCTTCTCTTCTTCCTGCTCTGTCGTAGCTCTACCTGTCTCACGTTCTATCAGCGCTTGAAGCTTGACTCGCCTGGGGCCTGTTCGTCCGAACGCGTCAGTCAACGCCTCCGCCACATGGTGGGCGTACGAACCCTCGACGATCCGCGCAATGTGGGTAGGAAGCGAGGACCGCTTGATAGCGCTCTTCACTTGCGGAATGTTGAGAATGTAGTTGAGTGCTGCGAGCAGCGCGTTCAGCTTCCCCGCCGAGTCCTTGAGCACGGGAGCATGGTCGACGGGGTCGAGTACAAACATCCCCTCGAGCCTGCTAAGAATCCGGCCGAGCGTACCAATCCAGTTCGGCGCGGTATCAAAGTCGAGCGTCTTCGACTTCAAACCACAGTACTGCAAGACGCCCCAGTAGTCATCGGGCACGTTGATCTCGGCGGCCTTTAGTTGCGGCCGGTCATACTCCTCTGGTGTCCACGACTCCAGCGCCGCTCCGAGGCCATGGTCCGGCCACGCGCGTTTGCCGGCGGCGACGCGACGCAAGATCGTGCGGTGGCAGCGTTTGTGGATCCACAGCGCAAGCTCCCCGTCGTTGAGAGCGTACACGGGCTTCTGGCGGTCGTACGAGATGGGGACGGAGGCGTGGTGCAGGACGGCCAGCACGTCCTGGATGTGCTGGTGCAGGTCTACTCTGTGCGTCCTGGATACATGGGTGAGCGCGGTGCACGTAGACTGAAAAACGTCGAAGCGACTCACACACGCTCTGCTCTGACTTGCGACGCCGTCAACGCGCTGCGGGTCACATTTTGCACCGCGAGCCCCGGTCGATGTCGGTCTTCAGGCAGAGGAGGTGCGGCAGATGAAGGCTGCTCGCTGACCTGCGAAGACACGACGATGACGGCATGCGCCCCTCGCTCGAGAACAGCACATCCTGTAACAGCACCCACCGTCGCCTTCCGATCGCCAAGGTTCAGCATCGTAGCAAGGTGAGCGAACGCGGCGGTGCGTTTGCAGGATGTGGCCGCCGTCGAGTCCATAGTGGCTTGCCATGTCACATCCGCGATATCTCCACCAAGTTCTAGCCCGTGAAGAAACGAGGTCAAGAACCGAATGTACAACACAGGATCATGCTCAGGGGTTGTCATGGTGCAGAGGAAAGGACTAGGGCGCCTATGTTGGACGCTCAGCAGATTAATATTAATGAGAGACGTTCCCACCTTCAATCGACAGAACCACGCCCGTCACTCGAGTGCGGGCACACGCCGGACAAAAAATCAAAGAAAGTACATTGCCAATTTTCCTACCGTTCCAACTTCCAGAGCACGTCCCACCTGATATCACTACCGAAGCCAAGTTCCCAACGCTCAGCTCTCAGCCGTCGAGGAGCGCAGCGGCCTTACGCGCGTTCGCGCGCACAGTCTCCACCTGCAGCTCGAGGTTCCGGATCTGCGCGCGGGCCTCACGCAGCTCGGCCGCCAGCTTCTCGTTCTCCTCCTTGAGGGCGGAGACGGTCGAGTCCTGTCGTCGTGCCAAACGTCAGTCATCTGCAGTTGCACGAACGTTGGGCACTCACATCCTGGGGGGCGGTGTGCGACCGCGTCGGCTCCGCTCTCGGCGTAGGCGCAGGCTCCTCGTGCACAGCAATGACGGGAGCGGGAGCAGGGGAAGCAGCGGGCGCGGACGTCGTCCTCGTCGGCGCGGGGGCAGGGGTCGACGCAGGAGCGGGAGCAGAGCCAGACGCGGATCCTGAGGCGGAGAAGACGGAGCCGTCGTCGAGGGAGACGAGCTTCGGCGGCGCAGTCTTGCCGGAGAAGAACTCTGCGGCGGTGAGCGCGGGCTCGGCGGAGGGCGCGGGCGGGAAGATGTCGGATTGGAAGGAGTCGGACTGCGCGGGCGGGTAAGTCGAGTACAAGAGTCAGAGACACGGACGCACTTTTCGGGGCACGATGAAGGCGATGGCCTCGATGGAGTTCGCGGCGACCTTGAGGGCGCGGGCGATCTCGCAGTCGGAAACAGAGAGGCCGCGGCGGGGCAGGAAGCACATCCCACGCTGCGGGTCGGACGACTTGTGCTCCGCGAGCGGGAAGAGGTTGTCGTTCTCGTACTCGTAGTAGCGGATGTTTCCGTCACTGCGGATCGTGTCAGATTGCGCGCGTTAGGAAGAATCAGTCGACGTACCCCTTGCCGGCGAGGAAGAGGATGTTGTTGTCGGTCCAGAAGGGCATGAGGACGCCCGAGGTCTGGTCGATGGTGATCGTCTTGACGTTCGAGAGCGAGCCGGTCTCCCAGAGCGCCACCTGGCGGTCGCTCATCTTGCTGAAGCCCGTCGTGGCGATGCGGTCCTTGTCGCCCATCCAGACGACGCGCGCGCCCTGCGTGTGTGTGAGTACGCATATCAGACATACTGGACGCCGCCGGAACGTCCGCCGCCAGGTCAACGTTTCTCCCGCGTTGGTTCACTTTCCAATCGCCATGGATACTTCACCTCCGGGACTGCTTCCGCCGCTCAGGGAGGTCACGAATAACAGGAAGAAACGTTGACATGGTGGATGATCCTATGTCCCGAAGGTTGGCACACGACACACGCACCTTGATGCCGCTGTGGCCCTCGCCGACACGAACAGGATCTCCACCAGTGCGAGGATCGAAAATACGAATCTTGCGGTCGCGGCAGGTGGTGACGAGCAGGGTGCCCCACGGGTTGAAGGTGAGACTCTGGATAGCATCCGCGTGACCACCGAGGACAGACTTGGGGCTCTCTGGGCTCGCAAGGTCCCAGAGCTTGACGACGTGGTCGCCGGTCGAGGTCGCGAGAACGTTGTTCGCGGTGGGGTGGAAGAGAACGTGGCCGACGCGGCGCGGGGAGACATCGATGCGGGCGACGGGGTCGAAGTCCTGGGGCTCCCAGCCGTCCTGGCCCCAGCCGTCGAACGCACCTGAGTCGACCTTCCAGATCATGGCCTTGCCGTCCTCGCCTGCGGAGGCGACGACGGAGTCGTTGAAGGGCGACCAGTCTGTGTCGAGGACGGGGCCGGAGTGACTCCGTGCGAGGGGGATGAGGTCGGGCAGCTTGGAGGGGAAGCCGGCGGGGAGGGGCGCAAATGGCGAGGGAAGAGGAAGGATGGCGAACGCGCCGCCGCCCGAGGACTGCCAGTTGAGAGAGACGTACCGCTGCAGACCGATGTGAGCTGTGCGCGTGAGGAGAGTGCGGACGGCGTACGGTCGAGGCAGAGATAACGTTGGTGTCCCATGCGCTGTTCGTGACCTTCACATTGTCATATCCGTACTCCTTCTTGCCCTGCTGGCCGAAAACATGCCTGCGTGGTTGTCGACGTCAGCAGCGGCGAAGGACAGATTCGGCGGATGCGTACCGATACTTGGACGCCCGCACGAATCGCGACATCCCGCCCAGTCACAGCAGAGTTGTCGTATGTAAAAAGACGAGATCAGAAACGCTACAAATGCAGCGCGGAAGTCGGGACGAGGAGGGGAGGGAGGAGGAGATGGTAGAGTTTGGTAGACAGCGACGCAGATCAGGCGCGCGACCGTCGATACTGGGCGATAGTAAGGTTAGGGTTGAGCTGCGCGTACCACCGCCCCGGTCGGCCGTGGTTCTGCATCCTAACCACCACCTCTCCGGGAAGCCGCCTCTAACCCGTCGTCCGCCTCATCGTAATATTCTTCTTGGCTGACAGCGTTTTTCTTAGAGAATACACGGCGACCACATTATCGACGAAGAACTCGGCGCAATCGCCAGGCGGTCCTCGACAACCCGACCAACCGTGACCACGTAGTGGCGATCCTCTCCGTACCGGCGATGGCACAGTGACGGATGGATGGCAGAACACATATCACACTGCCATTTATCTCGACCTGGGCCTGCCGACGACACATCGTGCATGTGCGTGCGCTGCCTTCATTTTTTCGGAGAGACAAAACGTGGACCAGCGACTCGCTATCCGAGTTTAAGGTCGTCTGCAGCTGGTGGGATGCATGCTGTGGCCTTGTAAATCTTACATCTCTTTTGCTCCGACCATCATGGCTTCTACCATACGAAATCTGGCCATCGCATGTGACAAGACACTTCGAGACCGGCCACCTAGTCGGCGGCAGTCTAGTATTGAATGTTTACAGGGAAAGCTGCAGGTCTTACGAGCGAGTACTCTGAGGTGTCATGCAGAATCGAGCAGGTATCCGCGGGAACCGCTGAGTCGGCGGTCTCTTTTAACCACATCCCGCCTCCTCTTGAGTCACGCCTTCGGCATTATCACACTGCTCTCCAGCACTCCTGCTCCAAGCTGAAGAAGAGAAACCGATCCACCCCTCTGATCTATTGCAATCTGCCAGGAGCTCAACACGTACACCGTAAGATGGTTCGACGAGCTGGCCCGGAGCACTTCCGCGCGAAGTCGCGGACAATATCCCGGAATAGCTCCTGTGTTTTGCTACGGTGGCCTCCCGCTCTCGCCCTTCTACCACAGCGGCGTCATAGAGCTATTCGCGGCGCTCGCGGGCGGCAATGGTCCCGCTTCTCTCAACAAGTCCGGCGACGCCTTCATGCAACACGTTGTCAGATGCACTTACGATGAAGAGGCGATCTGCAGATACGCCGAGCTTGTGACGACAATGGGTCTGTCAAATATTCGTCGACGTACACTTCATGACATGCAGCGCTGCGGCGTCTCCCCATGCGGAAGAAGCAGAATCTACGTTTGCTGGTACGAGGACATCTGTGTTCACATCCATCGCACCTTGCGTCTCTCCCTCATCTTGCCCGCTCCGCTCGCTCGCCCGCTCAGTCTCTCTCATATCTCCCCCCCCCCCCCAATAACAAGCAGCCTATGTTCGATGGCTTGCCCATGCTTCGTCATCATCGGGCACTGACGATAATAACATGTTAGCTCAACCATGCATGACCAGGTGGGCTGAGACATACGCTGCATCTCCTCCCCTAATGGGTCTAATCCCGGTAGAGAGGCGACGTTATTCTGCGACGAGTTCCAGAGGAGTTTCTGCGAACTTCTGACGCCTGCGCCTTGAGCTTCTCCAAGAGCTTCTCGCACATCTTCGCGCGAAGGGGCGCGTCCACGTGCGTATCGCTGAGCGAGGGCATCAGCCACTGCACGAGCCGGCCATGGGTCCCTGAGCCTCGCGTGGTAATGTCGGAGCCAGTGACCTCGCGATAATATGCGAAGAACGTCGCGCACAGCCCACAAGAAGTCTTCGAGATACCGATGTACGCGACGATTTCTTCAATCCCCTCATCATGGAGGTGCGCCAACAGAGCGCATTCACAGTGGACGAGCAGATGCACCGTTGCCGAGTCTGAGATCGACTTATCGGCAGACTGAACAGAAGCTGAAGGTCATACGGCGCGATGAGTGTCTAGCACACTTCGACTGCTTGACGTACGCACCTGCTGAGGCTTGACTGGAATTCTTGTTCAAGATACGGCGCAAGTTGTCCACGACCTCGCCGTACTCCTCGTCTCCTACGTCCTCCCAACCAGCCTTCACAAGAGTCGCTTTGAGCTGCTCCTCCCAAATGACAGCGGTCTTCGCCGGCGGTCGCTCCTTGTCCTTGGGGACACGGAACATCGCGGGTGGACGGCCACGGTCATCGAAAAGGGAGTAGTCGACGGTGACAGAGACGACTTTGAATAACTCTTCGCGACATCGAACGGACGCATCCCTGCCTTCTGCTTCCCCGTTGCCTGCGTCGAAGCACTGGCATTCTGCGCCCTCGCCGCGTCCTCGGATGGACACCAAACTGCGGATCGTCAGTCAGCCGACAAAGCGAACGCCGTATGAGAGCAAATGACCGCGAATGTAGTCCGTACAGAGCGGCCAAAGGTGCCGCCCCTCCCCCACGAGGCTGTATATACTGTGACAGTCCAGTCGCAGTTCTATCAGCACATCGCGGTCCGCTTCTAGAATCTTGTATTGACCACCCTCCTCCTCGACACGACTGCGCGTGCGCTCGAAGTGCTGTGTAATGTACGCGATGCTCTCGCCGACATGCTGGAGGCGTTCACTGTCCGCCCCCGAGCAGTCTTGGAGGGCCTTCAGCGTCCGCTTCTCCTCTCCGTCGCAGTCAGCACGCTGATCTGCGGGTGGCCCATCGAGAACGTCTGCAACGAGCTTGAAGAACCGCTCGTCCCGGGAATTCTTCTTAAAACGCTTTTTGATCTTCTCCCAATAGTAGTAGAGCGCCGTGATCTCCCCTGGCTGAGTTTATCTCTGCAGTGGAGTGTTCTCCGCCGTTATCTGTACTGTACCCTCTTGAAGGTCGAGCTCGCGGACCCGCCGGAGATGGGCGACGAGGTAAAGGACATGGTTCACGACATCGTCCGTGACTCCCGCAGTCTGCGCCACCACGAACGTCGCAGGATGCGCTGCGCTGGTAGGCCGGAACGCGACGGCAGTGACTTGGCCTTTCTACGCATAGGTCAGAAGGCGTACGAAGATGTCCAGGACAAGGGGGGGAAGCCTTTCAGCGATTTGCCCGCTGTTGGGGAGGGCCCTTCGACCACAGGCAGCGAACCTCCGTCGGCGTCGTCGTCGATCTCGTGGAGTCCACAGAGGACGGCTGCGAGCCAGTCGGGGTCGTCGACATCGGGACCCGGGTCGAAGTTGAACCAAGTTTGAAGTGTACAATTGTCAAGCTGTTGCTGGTAAGTAAGTGCCGTCCTCGACAACTCGCTCGTCAGATGAACGAGGAGCAGGAACCTGAAGGACTGTTCAAACGTTAAAACCCGACCGCTCTACTTTGGCGTGATCATCGTATGTAGCGAAGTTGAACAAGCGGTTGAAGTACTTTTGTTACCAAACACAATTAGGTAAGAACGAGCGCTCAGTACGAGGCTAGCGCGTCAATGTTGTATGGCAACTCAGACTCAAACATGACCTTGCTATGACCCCCCATCTCAAGACGTTCTGCTCATCTAACTATATGTATGCGCCGTTCTATGAGCCGGACAGAGAGAGGAAGGGCTGACGCACTGTGCGTGAGGTCCTCCAACCTGCCAGCGGATCACCACGATAACCACCATTCTGACTGGATTCGCTCATAAGCGGCCGTGCACGGGTGGCTGCTGCGCGCGTGTTGCGAATGGTAAGTCTCACTTGGATAATGATTTAACGTTCAACGTTCTCGGAGTATGTATTCCGCCGTCCGCTCACTGGCACCCGTTCATTCGTTTCCTTTGCGAAGGCAGCCCATAGAATGCACATTCGCAGCACCGAATACGAGAAGAATATGGAAGGGGGTCTGATCGTTGTACGTCCGAATCTCCTGGGGGGAAAGATGCCTGATGGACTGATAAGTGATCTTGCTTGAATTACAGTGTACATTCCTCGACCGCCCGTATGCCTCCGTCTTCCACACGAATAAGGGCCGTCCCCGAGCTCCCGCCCTCCTAGCACCAGCACCCGGTACTCATGATGAACGGTCTTGGAGTCAAGACGGATGTGTACGACAGGCTGAAGGAGCCGCGCATCGTGAACGGGACGGTGTGGCTCGGGACGAGTCTCGTCAAACAGAACCCGATCCATCTTATCTCGGGATTCCTTCCAGGCTCATACTTGCCCGGGCACGCAGCGGCGGGCTAGAATCGAGTCCACAGCGTATCCCCAGCGACAAAGTCTACGCTCGTGTCGTCGACCATACACGCTTCATAGGTCGACGTTCGGCCCCGTCGACTCACGACTCACGACCGCGTCCCTCGCCGACCAGCGGACGCGGGATCCAGTCCTCTCACCCTTCGTTATCATCCCAGCTCGGTTGCGTGACGTCCGCGAGCGGGGCTGCGGCAGGTGCCAGTGCTAGGCCGCAGCTGTGACTCGGCCTGCCCGGGGAGGTGATGTCACATCGTGAGCTCGCCGAGGTGAACTTGCGTGGCTCGCTGCTGGAATGCGACTGGAGGAGCGCAAGTACGCGTACAGTGCTGTGCCCTATACTGGGTCGTTCTCTGACACACCTCCGGCAGGCTCGCATTTACTTTCCGTGCTCGTCACATCGGGTTGACGCCTACACCATCGCAGGCCCTAGACCTCGTCAAGCAACGTTAGAAGCTCGCAAGCGCAATATCGAACTTTCACAGCGCTGCTCCGAACTACCTCGACCCATAGACAGTGCACGGATACGCCCTGCCGCAGAATGAGACAGATTCCGGGTTGTTGCCTAGTGTGAGTTTACGCATATATCCAGTACGTCGGCTGCAGTTGGACTCTATGGCCCTCGGCCGGCTCCTGCCGAGAACATCTCAGGACACTTACTCCTCAAGGCCTCATTGGTGACAGACCTCAAGCTCACACGACCCACGATTCGAGCGGATGCTGCCGCAGACCGGCGCCGACCTATCCGCGGGGGAGCTACAATGTCACTGGCCGCTCGCATCTTATTGGACAGCGGAACGTTCGACAGCACGAAGCCAGGCAGGACGCCGCGAATATTGTGTTTGCGCCGGCGACCCCAGCTCATGCTCATTGGCTCTCGCCGCGCGATCACGGCAGGCAGCGGGGTTCTCTGAACACGTAGTCCGTCAAACGTACGCCGTCTATGGTCGAACTGCCAAGGTGAGTCCCACAGAGGGTCCGGTACGACTGGGAGAGCGGCTCGGACGGTCGTGCAGCCGGCTCAGAAGGCTCGCTGTGTGCTGTGCGGATGCCGTGAACGCCGCCTCCGCGAGAAGCGGGTGTCGACGTGCATGCATCGTGGAGAGACGAGGAGGTGCGGTATGTTGTGTGATGCTCGAAGGGAGGGACGCCCGCGCTATCGACGCTGCTGCGCGACGATTGGACGATTGCTTTCATTGGCAGACGGGGGTGTTCCCAGGTCTGGACGGGCCCGCGGGCTGCGAGGATGTACGGGTGCTTCACATCGTCATGTGTAGTCCACGTCGCTGTACATGCTGCCACGGCGAAAGCAAGATGGCGAGCGTGGGCCGGACGGAGTCAAACGCGGAGAGATGCGCGCGCGCAAGATTCTTGTTCGCTCTCCGACAAATATGTCCATGTCTGAACAGAATCTGAACCAGACGTGATACGGCGAGCTCCCGCACGGTGTCGATCGGAGTCAAAATCGGACAGGCAAAAGGAAAGACAGGGACTCGCCGTATAACGCCGTCTGGTGAACCTTCGTGAGTATAGCAAGGGGGGGGGGGGGCAGCCCGAAGCTGCAAGGCGGCAAGTTTCGCTCTCCGATATCAATGTCTGAAAGGGTCAGTTAATAACGAGACTAGACCGTCGGGCGAGTCGGGGGAGGTTAGGACGCGTCGGGCAGTCCGAATCTGGCGATTGTCAACCTCTTTATGGCAGGAGGCGTCGAAGACAGCTCGGGGCCGCTGGGTATATAAACCCTGTCGGCGCAGGGTGGAATCCCCTCTGACCCCATCGCCATATTCTCTCCATAGCAGACAACCGACGCAGTCCCCATCCTCGTCGTCGTCGTCGCGAGCGTGGACTGCGGGTCGGCGACCAAGCGCGGACGCGGATTGGCCGGAAGAGGCCGGGATACGCGGATTGGACGATCTGGATCTGGGCCATGATAGGCCACCTCGGCTAGCCAATCGTTGCGTTTGCTCTTTTCTCTCATCGACCTCGACCTCGGCCTCGACGACACGGTGGCGACGACGACGGCGGGGACCAGCAGCGCAGTATCGCCGAAGTAGCAGATGGCGAAGGAAGCGCGGGGGAGGGAAGATTACGTGTAAGGTGGGGACGGCGGAGATGAGCTCGAGGCTCTTGAGCTCTGCCGCTGACGCTGCTGCTGCGAGGGACTCGGGACGGGGATTGGGCAGGAGAGGAGTCGGCGGGGGATTGGGTGAGCTGTGGGCTGGACTGTGGTTTGACTGATAGCGGACGGGGCTGGGCTGGGCGGGATGATGTCTCTGGGAGGGGTCGCCGGCCTGGACTGCTCTGCGAGTCC
>WJSG01012603.1:0-16349 GCA_016618145.1 Sanghuangporus lonicericola | reverse complement strand
GCTTGAACCAAAGGAGACCGTCCGACGTCGAGTTTGTACGCACGTTCGTTTGGCTCCCGAGTTGCGTTGCATACGTCGTCTCCATTAGCGGGACAAGTTGCTGGAAGCCCAGTTCAGGTACTTCATCAGTACTTCCCTGAATTTCTTGGGCATCTTGGGCATCTTGGGTGATTTGAGCGCCCCGCCATATCTCAGCAACCTGTCGACAGTTCGCGCTGAAACATGGCATGTATACGGACAGGTATGCCACGTATCAGCCTTTTGAGTTTGAGGGTACGCGGAGGAGAACTGAGCGAGGGCGAAAGTGAAAAGGCATGCCCATTTCTGGGTACACAGCCACCATCTTGGGAAGGCTGTGGCTGACCAGAAATCGTTCCCTCGCGCACTTCAATNCTGTGGCTGACCAGAAATCGTTCCCTCGCGCACTTCAATGACATCTGTTTGGGCTCAACTTTTGTACAGCTGTTGGGACTACTAACGCGAGTGCATTCACCGAATTTCAGACGAAACAGACTTGATCTCATTTCGCGCAAGATCACCCAAGATGCTCAAGATGCCCAAGAAATTTGGGAAAGTACTGATGTTGGCGAGGGCGGCTCGACCGACGAATGTTCGCGGTCAGCGGCGCTGAACTTGAGGATTTACGGCTTGCCAGCCTGCGCTCTAGTGTAGCGACGATGACCTTGGACTACATCAGGAAAAACGTAAAGCTCAGGAGCCCGCTGCAGAGCTCGGGAGAGCTCGAGAGGCTCGAGAGGCCGCGTGCATAGCCACGGAGAGGTCCCTAGCGCTTGCGAGCCATATTGTCAGAACAAGACGTCCAACTTACCAACATGCGAAAGGTACCAGCAGTTCCTGACTGCCTAGGCTGAAAAACGTACTTAGTTATCGAGTTGGGGCACGAACAACGGCCAGATGGTCGTCAGTTGAGACAGGCGCATGGCTGTGAAATCTCCGAAGTCAGCGTCTACCTGCCCTAAATGTGTCACATGACAGGATGGTGCGCTGGCAACGGCTCATTTTCGTCGTCGTCTCCTCCCTCCTCCCTCCTCGAGCTCCCTCTCCCAGTTCACTCACGCACCTCCCCTCTCAAGCGGGGAGATGTGCCTCAAGCAAACTCATGGCAAGATGACCAACCCCCCGAATCATTGCCCATTGCCTCTCGTGTCCATCGTCTTTGTCTCGCTTGCCCACCACGCTGTCTCTCGCTTGCCCACCGCCCAGTTTCTGTCTCGCTCGCCCGCCACAAGCCCATGCTGTCTTCGTGTCGCTCGTCCATCATATCGTCTCTGTCTCGCTCGCCCTCTCTTTCTTGCATGCCCGCCTCGCACCTCACGCCCTCTCTCTTACCCGCCCGCCTCGCGTCCCACCCCTCATGCCCTCTCTGTCGAAGTCTGTCTCGCATGCCCGCCTCGCACCTCACGCCCTCTCTCTTACCCGCCCGCCTCGCGTCCCGCCCCTTACGCCCTCTCTGTCAGAGTCCGTCTCGCATGCCCGCCTCGCACCCCACGCCCTCTATCGCCCGTCTCGTGCCTCCTCTGTCTCGCATGCCCGCCTCGCGCCCCACGTCACCTCTCTCTTGCTCGCCTGCCACACGCCCTACGCCGCCTCTGTCTCTCTCGCTCGCCTGCCCCACGCCATCTGTCTCGCTCGCCTACCACGCGCCCCATGGCCCACGCTGTCTCACGCTCGCCTGCCCGCACACCCGCCTTCTTGCACACCCGCATGCCCGCCTGCCCGGACGCCCGCATGTCCGCAAGCCTGCACATCTGCTTCACTGGGCGACCTCACCTGCTTTACTCCTCTTCTGGTCCACCTCGCTGTTCTGCATACGCTCTCCGTTCACGTCCACGCCCCTCGCTGGCAGCTGAGTACGATCCACTCATCTTGGCTGCTCAGCGACTGCTCTTTCAGCCACGCCCGTTCATCTGTGTATATCTTCGCTCGCCAGTCACTCATCTCCGTCTCCGTCTTCTCTCATATCCAACCTTGCCCTGGCCGCAGCCAACTCAATTGTCTCGCCTGTCGTTTTGTAGTATGTAGTAGACTGTACTATGGGATGTAACATTGTAGTACCCCCATGTACCATATATTGTCGTCAATTTATGTATCTTTTCAAGTTACTATCATTGAGTGCTCGCTGTGCAAGCCTATGGCTATTTGTGATCTGACGTGCTAATGACGTCTCGGCGAGTGCTCGAGAGTGCTCGCAGAGCGGTGCACGCGGCTATCAAGTACTCCTGACAGGGGTACTTGTCTAATGGGCTATCACTGCTCGAGAGGCTCGAGAGCGCACTCGAGGCAAGTATATTTTTCCTGATGTGAGCGTCCGAGTTCCTTGAGCACGGGTGCCGCTGTCCCACTGAAAGACTGCTAGGAGAGTCTGCTCAGGATTCATATGCAGCCTTGCGTCGGCGGTAAAACTGTGTTTCAGATGATGCTAGGTGAGTGCATACCGGACAGGGTCGACGTCATCATAGTCCGAGTTCGAGTGTGCGATCATAACAGCAATGGAGACGAGTGTCGGCTGTCCATCGCATGGAAGCGTTCAGCGAGCTCGGCCACTCTGTGCAGCGGATCTTCCTGCTGTGCCGCTGCGGGATGCAGAAACCGTAAACTGAAGTCCTCCTGGTCACTCCTACTGACCTGCAGGGTCTGTGACGCGGTCACGGCATCCAGACGTTAGTGCCCGCCGCTGTACGACTGCCAGAGGCTCGAGCGACTTGAGATGCTTGGTGAGATGCTGTCGAAGGTGCGCACAGATGGTATAAGGCCCGAGCAGCACTCCGGACAAGCGCGACGTACAACACCGCATAGCCGGCGGCCGGGAGACTTGCCGAGAGCGGCGGACCGTGATGGTACCCTGCATAACATCAGTCAGTGTCGGCTGGCCGGATGCACAGAACCACGCGAGAGACCGGTATCTTTGCGTCTGCGTTTTAGACATGGCCCCATTTTCGGGAGACTAGTATCATCAGCAACCACCGTGACCGGTGACGAGTTGTCCTCCCGAAGCCGCAGCTGGCACGCTGTATCGGATACCCAAGGCGCACTGCCGCGGCGCCAGCCACTCGCCCAGGAGTCTGCACGACGTGCAGGGGAGGCATGCAAGGTATTTCCTGGTGAATACGAATCAAAACACTCACTGCCGCACCAAGCCCAGGAGTTACGCACCAATAAAGGTATCGCCCTCTCCAGCAGAAGCCGAGGATCACCGGTCTTCACCTCCGACAGGCGATAACCTTTCCCTGCTGAATGTCTCGCCCCTCCCGTGTTCGCTCTCCACCGCAGACAAAGACATGTGCTTCAAGCACCCGATCGAGATCCAATCGAGCAGGACTCGGACACGAAGAAGAATGTGCCCGTGTCGTGAGAGTGACTCGTCTCCGCGGCGGCATCCTGCGGGCTCCATGCCTGTACCGCTGTCGTTCGTCGACCGGGGACTGACTTGTGCGAGTCGCGAGGCGCATCTGGCGGCAAAGCGAGGTCTGCACACAAGAAATCAGAAGCTCGCCCGAAGTACAGTATAGTACGCAGAGCTGAAGACGATATTGTACCAGTGAATAGCTCCAGGATGAGTGAGTACATACCATTGCCCGAAGACTTAACTGATCTCGCTTGCTGCAATATGAAACTGTCTGTCAATCGAGCGGAACGCCTGCAACGGAGACGCACCGTTCAACAACGGCAGAAGTTCGCTTCCAGGAGGTCTGCCACGCCCGTCTGATGAATGAGGTGTTGCAACGCACGCAGGGCCACTTACCGTTGCATCCTGCTGGACTGGTTCGACGTTGGCTACTCCCAGCGTGAGTCCGCGTGCTTGAGCTCTGAATCGCAGTGCGGTTGAGTGCATGGGGACACCGTCCAGAGCTTGACTGCGGGCAACGTTGGCCACACCTCTACATAGCCATCGTAACAATGTCTGTATGGAACGTGTCAGAATACATGCATGAGAGTAGAACGGGAGTATCAGCCGTGGTTACCTGAGCACGGACGTACTTACCTGATGGTGTCCCTGACGGCGGTGTCATGGCTTCATGTGGTAGTTCGCATGCAGGAAGTAGGAGAGTTCCTGCCCGACTGCCTGTTTAGCAAAGTAAGCAATGAGTCGGCTGGGATGTACTTACCTCATGAATTTGGAGTACCCGGATTGCTATCCGGATCCAGACTGGCAATCATGATCGCCCGCGAAAAGCAGACTGCGAGTCGTCGCGTCACTTTACGCACGGCGCAGCCGACGCTCAGCCTTCTTCTCCCCACGCTCCAATCCCGCAAGCCCTGTACCCTCGACTGCTGGTCAGCCTGGTTCTGACGGCCTCGCTCTCCCGAGCTGTTCAGTCGCTTGCAACCATCCTCGGCCCTCGCCATTGGACACCTTCCGCTCCGCGTGCCAACAGAGACCTGCCTGGGTAGATCCGGCCGGAGACGAGGTGCGTGGTAGTGTGCGCTGTGGGGACGACTCATGTGAGTGTCACATTCTAACTCGAAGTTAGTATAACGGTCCGGACGAACCAGGTTCGATTCATTGCAGACTCTCGAATGTTCCGGTGAGGCCGCAGATCCGTCGGTCTCCCGGGGATCGTCGAGTCCCTGCTCTGCTGGCTGTCCATCGAGCAGCCGGCGGTCGGCGGTGGCGAAAAGGGACGCTGTCGAGCGCGCACAAGCATGAAGCGGCCGGCTCGACTTGAACAGCTGTTTCGCAGGGTGCTGAGCGACTGCAATCCAACATTTCTCGCTCAGAGAGCGAAAATTTCCCAAGTGTATCGACGAGCACGGTGTTGCGCCGTGCCTGCGGAGTTCCCAGGTATGCGGCTTGTTCTTCGACCTCTCGGGTTCACTGAAGAAGCTCCCACAGGTCGTCAGCGTGGTGGCAGCGGCTGCATCAAAAGTATTGCCGACTGTTGCTGTTCCGATCGCGGAGAACGGCAAATAGTCTGTACGCTTCTGTACGTGTGCACGGAAGCTGACATGCATGATCAGCACCATTTCTGCTCGAGGTCGAGTGCAACCTACCAGGCTCGGATTCGTGAGACGGACGGAGCGCCGTGCAGCCGGGGATTCGGACACTCTCTGTGCTTTGCATACGCCGGTCTGCTCATTGTTCTACTTCCCGTATGTGGTCGTGGTGGTCGTTCGGGTTGAGAGCGCTGGAATGCTGTGCACGGTGCTTCGCGGCCTTACGGTAAATCTAGATAGAGTATTTCCGAGTCTCCTCTACTACATACCACCAGTCCGAGTCTCCGTCCTCGTACAAGTAAACGATTCACTATCACGCTCTGGCTGTCCGGACACGGTAGGAGGACAGACCGGGCCGAATCGCATCAGTCTTGCGACGCGGTGACAGGTACGACGATGCTACTCGCTTTCTGCGCACCCGCCTGTGGCTAACACCAATTGGGCCGACTGAGCCAGCTTCCGAAGAGGCGCATACTACGCAGAAACGCCGCTCGCATCTGGCTGGCCCTCCTCCCACCGGCCGCAAGCTCTGCCCTCCTCGTCGTATCCCCGGGGCAGCGATGCGGTGTCGCAGACAAACTTGCAGACGTAGAGTCAGCGCAATAGCACACGCTCCAAGCCTCCCGGCGTACCTTGTGTCCAGCGAGAAAGTCTGTGCGGGACCCGCCCATTCTGCGCAGAAGGGCCATTCTGCGGCGTAGAACAGCACGACAAACCAGTGAAACCACACAAAATCGAACGGTCAGTACACCCACCCAGAAACCCAGAAACCCAGAAAACACCACAAGGTAAGGATTCGTACCGTGGAGAGCAACACTCGCTTGCCCGCTACAGCCTCCTCCGAGCATCCGCCCTGCCGGAGCACGATCCGCACACCAGCCGACATGTCGACGGCGGACCCGACCGTCGCTTGAAGCCAGCCGTGCTCCCCTCCCCGACGCAAAGAAGTCGGGTCCACGGCCGTGTAAACATTGACGGCAACGTCGAGCGTCCAGGAAGACTAGTCCGTCATAGGTAGATGACGAAGGTGCCGCTGTACATATTATATTGATTTCGTTGCCCAATTATGACGTGCCTACGATACTATACATCACCAAACAGTACAAGTACACCTCACGAACAGCCTAGTAGGTATACCATGTCAGCGCGCGAAAACAAACGAACGACGAACGAGCAACCGTTATCCAAACAGGAGAAATCAACGCGCAATCCCGACATCCTCAGCCGGTGTCCGCTCGCGAGCCCTACGTGTCCGTCTCGGTCTCGGAGGCTGCGGCGTCATCGCCACGGCGGGAGCCGGGAGCTCCGACTGCCACTGGACGCCCTGCGCTTTCCGTCGGCGTTTGCGCAGGAAGAGGATGGCAAACGTCGCGCCTGCGGTGAGGAGGATCGCCCCGAGGATCGCCCCGAGCACTTCCGCGGCGATGTCGCCGCTGGACTGGCCGTGCGAGGGGGAGGACGTGGGCGGGGGTACGACGACGGACGGGGTGATGGATGGGAGTGCTGTGGAGGCGGGTACTGAGGGCGAAACGAAGGGTGTTGTGCTAGAGATTGGGCGACACGCCAAGACGGCGTGAGTGATACGAGGCTACGGATGGTCGTGGGGTACTCACTTGTTATCTGATACAGTGAGGGTGATGGAGTCGATGTCGAGCACGGTCGAGACATTGGACTGGTCGAACGTGAGGGCGAGCGTCGTGAGTCTGTCCTCGGCGAGGCCGATGATCAATATCGGCTGGATGGAGGTGTTGACCTGCGCGAAGACGGAGACGACGGGGTTCGCGGTCGACACGGAGATGTTCACGACCGCAGTGGACCTCGGTGACGTCTTGATGTTCAGCGCGAGTGCTGGTGCAGGCACGCGACAATCAACTCGCGGGACTTCTTCAGCCGGACGGACACAAATCCTCCGGAGATACTGTCAGATTGACGCACCTCGGACGGAGAGGAAGAGTTGCGGGATGAACCCTCCACTGGCATTGTTTGGGCCCGAGGTTGTGGTGAGCGTGCCGTCAGATGCGTTCGCGGAGGCGACAATCCGCCTGTGATCCCGAGATGAAGCACGGCGATGAGATGGGATATGGGCACATGGAGGCCAGGGTTATGACGACAGGCTCAAGCAAGCACGTACCATGAGCTGTTGCAAGTCTCGGTGCCAGCCGAATTTAGCGTCAAGCCGCACGCGGGCGGACTGTAGATAATCTGCGATGCGGTATCCTGGAGGGTGATGTTGACGACGGCTTGAGCGAACCCAGGTAAGAGTGCAAGCAGACAGAGGAGCTCGAGGACGACGACAGGGAGCGACCGCATGAACAAGGGCAGCCTGGAGACCCGCTGAAGGGACCTGAACACGCCGGCTGGCAGTCATGGATCCGCGGCGGGGTGAATGGGTGCGGGTGCGGGAGGTGTGTCTATGCGCCATGGCAAGTTGAGTTGAGCACATCCATGTACGCGCCGTTTATGCGCCCCGTGTGCCGTAGAACGTACCTTCCGACCGTGTATGGTGGCCCCGGCATTACCGCGCACTTGGACTGCGGCGAGCTGATGTCGAGGCATGCGAGACGGGACGGATGTCTGCGATTTGGTGAACGATGCTCGTGGCGGTCGAGCGCAAAGGACGGCGTCGCGGGCCGGGCCGAGATGACGTCGTGTTCGATCACCCTCGCGCTGCTGCAACTCAGCCTGCAACTTTGCCTATGACTCGCCCGGCTGCTTCCCTGTGCACTCGCTCTCTCTCCCTCGCACGCTGGGTTGCGCGTTCTTTGCTGCTCTCTGCTGTCCTCTCAACTGTGCTCTGCGTCCGTCCCTGCTGCCCTCGTCCCGCCCTCCGCTCGCCCTAGCGCCATCCGTCAACAAGGATTGGACCCCGTGTATGTGCGCACCTCATGACAGTAAGCCCCATCGTGTGTCCCGGATCGCGTCCTCGACTGTCCTCTGTCCGACTCCTCTGCAGCACATGGTGGTCATTCGCGCAACAAAGGTGAGTACCTCTCCCATATTCTACGCCGTTCTGGCCAGTACACCGCTCGCATCCGCGCCCCGTAGCAACAATATCTCCTGCCCACCACAACTTCGCCACTCTGCCCCCTTTCCGCCCTCGCCACATACCCCACAGCACGTCCTGACGTCCCGCAACCCACCGCGCGCAGCAGTGCTCCAAGGCCATACACGGCGTGCAGACCCGGTCTCTGCTGCCAGCTTCTGAGTGCGCAGCACGCGTGGACTCGAGTTCGCACTCTTGCGAGGAGGCAACTTGCGCCGCTTCATGATTGTGTCCTGCCCGGCGCGTCTGCTCCCACACAAGGTCAGTCGCTCATCCCGTTCCCGACGGTGCACTTCACTGGCCCACGCTATCAGGACCCCGCGCCCTTGTCCGCCGCCACCCTCTTCGAGGAATCCAATCGTCGTACGACTCGCCTGACAAACGGTCTCGCTGCGTTGCAGTTCGTCTATGCAACTCAGCTCGAGCCGATTCGTCGGACGGCACAGTTCTACGTGACACAGGTACGCAACTATCTAGCGATCTCATTGATCTCATCCCCCGCGCTTCTGCCTCGGGGGAAATACACGTCGCGCGCACACGCCCTCCTGTGCATCGCGATGTGTCAGCGACCGATGCCTGGGACAAGATCATAGACACGGCGGCTCACCTTTTCGACCCGCTGCTCTCGTCCTCGGCCACAGGATGTCGCACGTTAGACTGTGATGTCGAGGTCAATACTTCCGGCGTGTGAAGGCTGAGAATGCTCACCATTCGAGACAGCGATTGACCGCCCGTCGTGCAGCGCATATGAGCAGCGGTCACCAGAAGACCTCGACGTGGGCGCGGTTTGCGCCGAGGCCCGAGGCCCGAGGACCGACACCTATCTGTCGCCCGCCGCGTCCCGGGAGCTCCCCGCACGGCCATGTACGCTAGCGGATCGGTACAGTACATCTACATGCATACGTCAATCTCGTATCCCTACAGCCCCGCTCCTACAGTGCGTCCCAGACGCCACCTGGCTGACGCCGCTCGCGCCCAGCTACTACACGCGCTGGTCGACCTTCGCCACCCCGCTGCAGGCCGACATGTCAGCGTACCTGTGCGTCGAGCGCATGACGCTGATCAGCAAACGCAACCGCAGACGAGCAGGAGCCAGCACGCTACTCACCTGGGCGCGGCAGGACGCATGCTGAGGACGACCGGGCTACAATCGACGCGAAAACAGGTGAGTCAGCGCGTCTCGTACGAGCTCGCGAGCACGGTGCGTGCCTCAAACATCACGACGACGAGCGACAGCGCGAGGGCGGGCATGAGAGGAGTGGATGCAGTCGTGGTGGACAGGGAGAGGGAGAGGGAGAGGGAGAGGGCAAGAAGAGGGCGGGCGTGGACGTGACGATCGCCCACCTCGCCCGTTATAGGTCCCTCTGGAGTCCGCGCTCGGCTCGTGCTAGGACGGCACGCCAGCCCCGGCAGGTTCCGCTCCCTGGCGACACTGAGAAGGCATGCTCGCTGCTGGATTTGCGAGATGCAGGCTCGGATTGCGGTCGGCTGCGGGCAGGGCGGATGGTTAGTGGATGCTCATGGAGGTAGGCTGGATTCTCCGCTGGGATGATGTGGGTTCCGCGCGCGGCGCACCGAATTAACCACGCTGTCAGTGGTTGCAGCATCCGTGGTCAACGGCCCGCACAGGCGAGCATCGTATTCCGCAAGTCTTCGCTTCACGACACTCTGTACGACTCGGTTGCGGGCAACGCAAATATATTCTGTTCGCTGTGCATACTCCGCTTGTCCTGCTATTGTCAATTCGTCAACATGGCGAGTAAGTCGAGATGGAATGGGCACGCTTCCGGTCAGGATGGTCACGGCTCGCCGCTGCGGATCCCGATAGCGCAAGGCAATCCCAAGCTTGAAACCTGGGATACCGTCCGGCGTCGAGTTTGTATGCACGTCCGTTTGGCTCCCGAGTTGCGTTGCATACGTCGTCTCCATTAGCGGGACAAGTTAGGTGCCGAGGGCTGGAAGCCCACTGGTTACACATACTTGGCGAGGGCGGCTCGACCGACGAATGTTCGCGGTCAGCGGCGCTGAACTTGAGGATTTACGGCTTGCCAGCCTGCGCTCTAGTGTAACGACGATGACCTTGGACAGGACATACGCAGGAGACGTTGCGGAACACGTACGCACCTGAGCGCAGGCTGGCCGTGTGGGGAGTCAGACTCGAACTTTGTTGCGGTGTCTTGCGAAGCGTCTTGTTAACCGGCACGCTCCCTGCAACACGACATCGATTGACGTACTCCGAGGATGCAGGCGAGCCGGCTCAGGCTGCGGTGTTTCCCTCTGAGCTGCAGTGTGCGGCTGATCGGAAGCTTGACTCACGGCTCTCGAAGGCTGGAGTCCGAGCTTCCGAGCGAGTTGTTGAGCAATGAGCACGGGCAGTGCCGCGGTCCCACTCAGAGTCTGTCCAACGACCGCTGCTCGGAGAATCTGCGTGCTCTGAACAAGCTTAGAATTGAGATACATACAGCTGTGTTACAACAGAAGGCAGGTGAGTTCGTACCGAATATCGACGTCAGAATAATGTTCGTACGCACGTCCGTTTGGCTCCCGAGGTGTGTTGCGCGAGGGCTGGAAGCCCACTTATGTACACGTACTTCGGGAGGGCAGCGTGAGCGAGTGCTGTCGTGATCCGCGGTGAACTTGTAGCCAGCGCTGTGGAATACCAATGCTTCGGATTAGACATACACAGAGGACACCGCGGAGTTTTGGACGTATCAACCTGAGAGCCGGCGGGAGATTGCGGTGTCTTGCAAAGCTGCTCGATAACCGCAAGTGCATTGTCATCCTGCAAGCGGGTGCGACTTCGCTTACCAGGATTCCGAGGATGCAGGCGATGGGGCTGCGGTGCATTCCTTCAAGCTGTGTTCGGCCGGGAGCTTTACTTGCGACTCATGAAGGCTGAGCGTCCGAGTTCCTTGAGCACGGGTGCCGCTGTCCCACTGAAAGTCCGTCCTACGACTGCTGCTGGGAGAGTCTGCTCAGGATTCATATGCAGCCTTGCGTCGGCGGTAAGACTGTGTTTCAGATGATGCGAGGTGAGTACATACCGGACAGGCTCGACGTCATCATAGTCCGAGTTCGAGTGTGCGATCATAACAGCAATGGAGACGAGAGTCGGCTGTCCATAGCATGGAAGCGTTCAGCGAGCTCGGTCACTCTGTGCAGCAGATCTTCCTGCTGTACGAGATGCAGAAACCGTAAACTGAAGTCCTCCCGGTCACCCCTACTGACCTGCGGAGTCTGCGACGCGATCACGGCGACCACACTTTGGTGCCCGCCGCTGTACGACTGCCAGAGGCTCGAGCGACTTGAGATGCTTGGTGAGATGCTGTCGAAGGTGCGCACAGATGGTATAAGGCCCGAGCAGCACTCCGGACAAGCGCGACGTACAACACCGCATAGCCGGCGGCCGGGAGACTTGCCGAGAGCGGCGGACCGTGATGGTACCCTGCATAACATCAGTCAGTGTCGGCTGGCCGGATGCACGAAACCACGCGAGAGATGGGTACCTCTGCGTTCGCGTTGGACATGGCCCCGTTGCGGGAGACTGGTATGACACTGCGCGGCCACCACGGCCGGGGACAAGTTATCTCACAGCTAGAAAGCGATGGCGCAGCTAGCAGGCCGTGTTGTTTTGTGATTGCGCTTACAGGAGTCTGTACGACGTGCAGGGGACATGTGAAGTATTTCCTGGTAGAAATGGATCATAACATCTCAGCAACAACCCTTCCAGGAGTTACGCACCAATAAAGGTATCGCCCTGTCAGGCAGAAGCCGAGGAACGACGGTCTTCACCTCCGGTAGGCAATAATAGTTCCCTGCTGCATGTCTCGCCTCTCCCGTGTTCGCGTGCTTCAAGCACCCGATCGAGATCCAATTGAGCAGCACTCGGACACAAAGAAGAATGTGTCCGCGTAGTCTCCGCGGCGGCATTCTGCGGAGTCCAAGCCTGTACTTATCGCTGTCGTCCGTCGACCGGTGACCTTGATGGCTGATATCACATCCACTGGGCAGCGCCACCTGGTGCGAGTCGCGAGGCGCATCTGGCTGCAAAACAAGCTCTGCACGCAAGAAATCAGGAGCTCGTCCGAAGTACAACATATTACGCTGAGTTGTAAATGAGATCGTACCATGAAACAGCCCCATGGATGAGTACATGACACATACCGTCGCCCGGAGACTTGACCAAATTCGCTTGCTTCAATATAACAGTGGAAACCCTCAGAGTAAACAGTCGATCGTCCGAAATGCCTGCAACGGTGACGAACCTGTCAGCAGTGGCAGCAGCTCGCTTCCGGAAGATCTGCCGTGCTGTTCTGATGTGCGAATGGGGCTGCAAAGCACGCAGGATCACTTACGGCTGGTTCTTGTTGGATTGATTCGAGTTTCACTACTCATACGCCTCCCAGCGTCCGCGTGCTTGCGCTCTGCTCGCGGTCGAGTCGCTGCGTTTGAGTGCATGAAGATGCCGTCTAGAGCTTGACTGCCGGAAAGTCTGACCTGCCCTCTAGACATGGTAACGATATCTGTATGGACGATTCAGGATACATGCATGAGAGGAGAAGGGGAGCGTCAGAGCACCGTGGTCACCTGAGCGCGGACATAACGGATGGTGTCCCTGACCATGGTGACATGGCTCCATGTGGTAGTTCGCGTCCCGGAGGTGGGAGAGGTCCTGCTTCGATGTCTGTTGAGCGAGGTAAGCAACGAGTCGGTTGAATGTACCTCACAAGGAGCATTGATTGCCCCGGGGAACCTGACTGCTCGGTGCTGCCGGCTCTCTGCATGCTGCCTCCCTGCATCCTTGGCGGCTTGTTCTGACGGCCTCGCTCTCGCGGGCTGCCCGGTCGCTTGCACCGATCCTCGGCGCTCGCCATTGGACCTTCTCCGCTCCACGTAACAGAGACCTGCCTGGGTGAATCCGGCTGGAGACGAAGCCCGTGGTGGTGTGCACTGTGGGTACTCATGTGAGTGCCACATTCTAACTTGAAGCTGATACTTATGACGGACGAACCATGTTCGTCCGCAGAGACGTCGGTCTCCCGATCATCGAGTCCCTGCTGCCATCGAGCAGCCGGCGGTCGGCGGTGGCGAAAAGGGACGCTGTCGAGCGCGCACAAGCATTCGGCGGCCGGCGCGACTTAAACAGCCGTTCCGCAGGGTGCTGAGCGACAGCAGTCCGGCACGTCTCGCTCAATGAGCAATAGGCTCTCGACTATATCGACGAGCACGGTGTTGCGCCATGCCTCCGGATGTCCAGGTCCTACATAGGTATGTGGCTTGTTCCTCGGCCTCTGAGGTTCACTGAATAAGCCCCGCTCGTCATCGCGTGGCAGCATGATTGAGGCTGACGGTTCTTCCTAACCACGAAGAAGGACGATCCGTCTGTACGTGTGCACGGAAGCCGACCTGCATGATCAGTACCATTTTTGCTCGACGGGCGGCAGGAGATGAGATGAGAGCAACGTACCGGCCTGAACATTAGTGAGACGGGCGGAGCGCCGCGCGTTCGGGGACCCGGACACTCTCTGTGCTTTGCATACGCTGGTCTGCTCATTGTCCTCCGTGTGGTCGTGGTGGTCGTGGTCGGGCTGAGAGCGCTGGAATGCTGTGCACGGTGCTTCGCGGCCTTGTAGATCTAGATAAGGTATTTCCGAGTCTCCTCTACTTACTACTTACTATCAGTCCGAGTCTCCGTCCTCGATAATTGAATGATTCACTATGACGTGCTGGCTGTCCGGACACGGTGGCAGGGCCAGACCGGGTCGAATCGCATCAGTCCTGCGACGCGGTGACAGGTACGACGATGCTACTCGCTTTGTGCACACCCGCCTGTGGCTAACACCGCCTGGGCCGACTGAGCCAGCTCCCGAAGAGGCGCATACGCAGAAACGCCGCTCACACCTGGCTGGTCCTCTAGGCTCCTCCCACCGTCCGCAAGCTCTGCCCTCCTCGTTATATGCCTGGGGCAGCCGTGCGGTGTCAGATGCAGAGTTAACGCGACTAGTAGCACAAACTCCAACCCTCCCGACGTACCTTGTGTCCCGCGAGATATTCTGGGCAAGACCCGCCCATTCTGCGGCGTAGAACAGCACGACAAACCAGTGAAACCACACAAAATCGAACGGTCAGCACACCCAGATACCCAGAAACCCAGAACCCAGAAACCAGTAACCAGAAACCAGAAACCAGTGACCCAGAAAACACCACAAGGTAAGGATTCGTACCGTGGAGAGCAACACTCGCTTGCCCGCTACAGCCTCCTCCGAGCATCCGGCCCGTCCGAGCACGATCCGCACACCAGCCGACATGTCGACGGCGGTCCCGACCGACGCTTGAAGCCAGCCGTGCTCCCCTCCCCGACGCAAAGAAGTCGGGTCCACGGCCGTGTAAACATTGAAGGCAACGTCGAGCATCCAGGAAGACTGAGCAACCCTACTCCTTTATAAGGAGATGACGAAGGTGCCGCTGTACATATTATATTGATTTCGTCGCCCAATTATGATGTGCCTACGATACTATACATCACCAGACGGTACAAGTACACCTCACGAACAGCCTATTAGGTATACCATGTCAGCGCGCGAAAGCAAACGAACGACGAACGAGCAACCACTATCCAGACGGGAGCAATCAACGCGCAATCCCGGCATCCTCAGCCGGTGTCCGCTCGCGAGCCCTACGCGTCCGTCTCGGTCTCGGAGGCTGCGGCGTCATCGCCACGGCGGGAGCGGGGAGCTCCGACTGCCACTGGACGCCCTGCGCTTTCCGGCGGCGTTTGCGCAGGAAGAGGATGGCAAACGTCGCGCCTGCGGTGAGGAGAATGGCCCCGAGGATGGCCCCGAGGACTTCCGCGGCGATGTCGCCGCTGGACTGGCCGTGCGAGGGGGAGGACGTTGGCGGGGGTACGACGACGGACGGGGTGATGGATGGGAGGGCTGTGGAGGCGGGTACTGAGGGCGAAACGAACGGTGTTGTGCTGAAGTGGCAGAGGATCGTGGGTGGAACGTAGGCGGGCCATGGAGATTCATGAGCGATATGAGCCTGTAGGAGAAGGGGACGCGCTCACTTGTTATCTGATACAGTGAGGGTGATGGAGTCGATGTCGAGCACGGTCGAGACATTGGACTGGTCGAACGTGAGGGCGAGCGTCGTGAGTCTGTCCTCGGCGAGGCCGATGATCAATATCGGCTGGATGGAGGTGTTGACCTGCGCGAAGACAGAGACGACCGGGTTCGCGGTCGACACGGAGATGTTCACGACCGCAGTGGACCTCGGTGACGTCTTGATGTTCAGCGCGAGTGCTGGTGCAGGCACGGCATATCAACTCGCGGAATTTCGTCTGCGGTGTCACTGCGGGATTGACGCACCTCGGACGGAGAGGAAGAGTTGCGGGATGAAGCCGCCGCTGGAATTGTTGGGGCCCGAGGTCGTCGTGAGCGTGCCGTCCGATGCGTTTGCTGAGGTGACTATCCGCCTGTAGAAGCCAGGAGATGAGCCAGGGTCGTGAAAAATGATATATATACACAAGAGACTGCTCGCGTTCGCTTCCGCAGGTGAATGCACTGACAGGCCAGCGCGGCGGTCTCCATCCCGGCTTGAGTCTCAGGCAGCATCGTGCGTGTAGGATAACCTCTGAGACCTGTGTCTGCCATATTGCCGACTATGCAAGTCCGATGGTGCGGCTGGTCCAGCAGCGGAGAGCGGCAGCAGCCCGCGATCTACGAGACCAAGGAGGTAGCATATCGCGGCCGTTGGAGTTGTGAGGGAATTCGAGGAATCCTCCGAGTACTGAATGCTAACCGGGGCCGGTCGAACTTGCAGGCTGTTCTGGGGGCCACGAAGCGTCTCTGAAATCTCGAATCGACATGCATGATTTGCCTGTCGAGTACTTGCCAACCCAGACACGGACATGGCCAGACTCTGCGTGCGTCATAGGCGAATTATTCTCGTGCAGCCCACGCACTACTCCATGTCCCAGGCGATGCATATCCGCACCACTATGAACAGCTTCCGTCTGGATTGACGTGGGAGCATGACGATTCTCTCGCAGGTCTTCCACTTCCACAACTTTCGTCATAGCCGGTCTGGACAGTAGCTTTGTTCGTGATACCACAGCAGTCGCCTCCACAGGTGCACAGACGCATGATCAAGGGGAGTATGTTTGATGATACAGGACTTTGGAAGCTGGTGATGACGACATGATGCATGCTAGGACGTACCATGAGCTATTGCAGCTTTCGGTGCCAGCCGAGTTTAGCGTCAAGCCGCACGCGGGCGGACTGTAGATGATCTGTGACGCGGTATCCTGGAGGGTGATGTTGACGACGGCTTGAGCGAGCCCAGGTAAGAG